>PVKS010004240.1:47786-95419 GCA_004027875.1 Aplodontia rufa | reverse complement strand
ATGCAGGGTCTCATTGAATCCTATGACAATCACAAGTGGTAGCTATAAGGATCATTCTCCCCCCTTTGCAGAGAAGGACATTGAGACTTAGAATGTAAGGGAATCAAGATCAGCTACCCAGAAAATGGCAAAGTATGAACTGAGCTTAACTTTGTTGGCTTCCCAAGTCCTTTTCTTGTGTGATCACCATGCAACAGCTTGTTAAAAGTTTAAGAATATTATCAGGAGATTTTTAATGCCTCTCCCTTGGGAGAATACACTAAGTACCTGATGATCTTAGCAGAACGCAGAGAAGGTTAGACGATTACGGCTCTGAGGCGTGAGGGCGCAGGGGAAAGACCTCAGACAGGGCTGTTTCCCAGCTCCACCCTCACCTGCAGAGGGTTCGGGCTTACTTGTGTTCCTGGCTTCTCGCATTCATGTCTGTAAAATGAACATCCTGACACCTGGTGTCTTGGCTAAGGCACTTTCCGTTGTAAGTGACAGAAACAGAAACCAGTTCAAATTTTCACTTAGCATGGTGCTTAGCAAATTGTAGGTGCTCTGTAAATATGTGGCAAACGAATGAGTATCTTAAGGTAGGAAGAGCATCCGCATACTCAGGGGTCTTGTGCTGTATTAGGGAAACCTGAGCATCAGCACCTCAGGTGAAGCTGCAATCCGGGATCCGGTGAACCCAGATCTTGTGAACCCAGATGCAGGAGACCATGACAAGCAAGAGTAGAGCTTGGCCTGCCAGTCCCCTGACCCCTGGGCCAGAGGCTTGCACACTCCGGGTATGTGTGCACATGCATGGATGCGGGCGCACGCTGGAAGGGTGGCATCAGAGCAGAATGAGTGATGTAAGATGACAAGGATAAAGGGTTGGAACGTAGAGGTGAGTGTTCGGGTTCCATTTCCAATCATGATACTCAACCAGCATGACTGCTTAGCTCCTCCCAAGAGCAACTCCAGGGGAGCCAAAAGTGTTAGAAAGAGAAACTGAAAGCCAGGAGAAGCTTTGGGGAGGGGGCGCAGGCAAGATCTGGAGGGAAGAGGAGAAGGGGATGCTGGCTTTGGTCTGGGCGGGGTGTGGGGGGAGCAGCCCAAAACAGCAGAGAAATATAAAAAAGGGAGGTGTAGGAATTCTGCTCTGTCTTCTCCCTAGTCGTAGCCCTGGGAAGGACCTGTAGTGACACAAGCCTCCCAACCAAGTATCCTCAGTGACGTCCCGTGACTGGGAAAAGCTGGGAATGGCAGGTGGAGGAACTGTCGCTGGCCGTTATCCTCTCCCAATCTGTGTGACCTTCTACATCTGTGAAATTAGAGTCAGAGAAGTGTGTCCTCCTAAAGCCACCTCTCTCTGGAGGTTAGTCTTTAACATTGGAGTTACCTGAGATGACCTGAGAGTTGTCTCATTAGTTGTTTTCTTGATCCTGGAGCCCCCCACCCTAAGACTACACCCACTACACACTGAACTCATTGGCATTGAATTAGATAGCATCTGGCTTGTCCCCACTAGCACCACCTGAAGCGGGAGACAACACTCCCATGGAAGGATGAGCTCAGAAGCCAAAAAAAAAAAAAGACAACTGGGGTGCACAAACTTCAGCAGAAAGCTTGCCTTTCTGAGTTCAGACGCCACTCTGGCTGGAGGACCAGGAGCCAAGCAGCATGAGAACAGGGGGAGAGGGGGCGGGGATCGTTACCGACCCAACACCTCATGCCAGGTCCCCCGGGATCTTCACATAAACCATCCTGCTTAATTCTCATGTCCCTTCTTCGAGACAGGACATGTCACTACCATTTCTCAAGTGAGAAACTGGCAGAGAAGAGCCAAATAGCTTGTTGAAGAACGTCCAATTTACAAATAAACATTCCAACCTAGGCCTGGGCTCTGGAGTCAGCCGATCCAGGTTCAGATTACTCTTGATTATATGAACTCAGCCAAGTCATTTCTCTGACCTCAACCTTCTCTTCTACAAAGCATGGATGATAATTGGACCTAACTCATAAGCTTGTTGCGAAGATACAACATTAAAATAGTTCCTACCACATGTATAGGACTAAAAAATATATTGGTTGTTATTTTAATTATTGTCAACTGGATGTGCCTTTTATCTATTCTGTTATTTTGGTGGAAGGTAATAACTCTTCTCTCCACCTGTTAAAGAAGCAACCAGTTAGAACTGTCACTTTTGCTTTGCAGATGGGAAAAGTCCACCCACGTGGAGTGGAAAGGAAGAGTGAGTGCCTTCTAAAAACAGACCCTAATCTTCAGCAGAGGTCTTAAAATGAGTGTAGTCTCTTACAGAGGAAAAGGATTCCCCAGGACCCAAGTTCAAACCCCAGCACCATGTATACAACAAAGTCTCAGAGCAACAAAGCCATGTGAAAAACTCAATAAAAATTGATTCTCTCTGTCTCTCTCTCTCTCACTGTCCTTCTCTCTTTAAAAAAAAAATTCATTCTCCAGCACATTACAGTGACACAGCAAAATCTATGTTCATAGCAGCTCAATTTACAATAGCTAAATTGTAGAACCAATCCAGATGCTCCTCACTGAATGAATGGATCCAAAAACTGTGGTATATATTTATATATACCGTGGAGTTCTACTCAGCAATTAGAAACAATGATACTGCAGCATTTGAAGGTAAATGGTTGGCTAAGGAAGAAATCATGTTGAGTGAAGTTGGCATAACCCAGAGAACCAAGGGTCAAATGTCTTCACTCTTCTGTGGAGGCTGGAGCTAGATCCTGGCCTGTGTGAAAGGTGGTCAACTCTCATGTATTAGTCCCATCAAAGGTGTAGTAACACACAACCTAGGGCATTCATACAGATGTATAGGGAAGGAGGTGGGAGGGGGCGGAGAGAGGGGAAGGGTGGGAGAATAGGGTGGGCTCTAGGGGGTAAATCTAATTAAAGAATATATACATATCATTTTGTTTCATTGAGTGCATTTTGATTGTATAATAACCAAATTTCTTAATAAAAAAATTGATTCTCTCTTTCTATCTCTCTCTCACTGTCCCTCTCTCTTTAAAAAAAAAATTAAAAGGAAAAAAAGAGTCCCCTTCTTGTTCCTATGAAGGAGGCAGCAGCATTTCCATTTACTAGTGAGAAAGTGAGCTCAGAGACGTGAAGTGACTTCAGGCATCACATGGCTGGTGGGTGTGACTTCCACCCCATCACTGCTCCAAGAGATGCCACTGATAGGCACAATCAGATGCAAGATCAGTGGCTTTGGAGGTTTCTCTCCATCAGCCTGACCTTCCTCCATAACTGCCTCTGGGTAAGATGGCCTATCACCTGCTTTTACCATGGGTGTGGCTCCTTGGCCTCCGCAGGCTGAGGCCTGCACTGTCTCATAATACACTAGTGCTGGCCTGAACAGGAGGAGACACTTCAGAAAAGATGGGCAAAGATACGAGAATTTCCAAGCCCCCCCAATACTCCCCTGAGACACAGAGACCCCAGATGGTACAAAGAAGTCCTGCCACGTGGGAAGTCGTAGGAGTGGTAGAACTGTCATTCTAGCCACGGGCTCTGACATCTGTGATAACCGACGTTCGACGGGAATGGAAATTTTGAAAGAAGGAACAAGATAACACCAGAGAAGTTAGTAGAAAAAAACATGGCAAATGGGGGTGTCTTCTTCAGAAGCTGGCTCTGGCCTGTGCAGGGCCTGGCACATGGTACCCCCAAATTAAGTATTGAATAAGTATTTGTTAAAGGGATGGGTGATGATTAGCCTGTGAATCCACACAGCTTTGGCTTGGCAGTAGCATGGGCATTTCAAAATCTGTATGCCCCTCACTGAATGCATGACCTCTCCCTCCTCCCTTAACCATCTGCTTCTCCCCTGTTCCCTCCCATGGATGAAGAAGGCCTGGTCCACTGGTTACCCAACCAGAACACACCTGTCACCCCTGACTCTCGGAGCATGTCCCACCAGTCACCAAGTCCCAGTGACTCTTGGATTTAATTAAAATATTAAATTCCTCTAACTCTTCTCCACCCTGGAGGCTGCCTTGGTTAAGAGGCAGCCAGCCGAGTGGTTGGAATCGTAGACTCAGCAGCTTTCAGGCACCCATTGACCAAAGGCACATTCTCTGAACAGGGGACCACAAAAGAGCTCTGCAGTGGGGTCTCTTAGGACTGCATGGAGGTTTCAGGAGTGTCCTGGGAAGGGTGATGGCAACTGCAGTTGGCCAGCATGGTCAGTGCTCTCGGATGCAGGAAGCCCTGCTGTATGGTGGGACAGCTCTCCTGGGGCCCTTTCGATGCAACTGGATGTCTCCCAAGACCGGCGGCTGGCCTGGCTTTTACAGGACTCACCCGTGCCCACCTTCACTTCTTCTCTAAGTGAGGCGCTCCCTCCAGGGCTTGACTCCAACTTCCTCCTGCGTCCTCCTGCTCCTTGCCCTTGTCTCTGGCAAGGGAGGTGTGGAAGGAAAAAGAGCAAGGTTGCCTGAGTCCCTGACACGAGCCTGGTCCTGGGCTAAGGGCTCCCACACATGTGACCAGATTTAACTCTTAACATACAACCCTGATCAGTGATGTTTTGAGAGGAGAAACTGAGGAGAAAAGAATCCAAGCTGGATTCCTGCTCACACATGAATCTAAATTTAAGATCATTTGACTCCAAGATCTTTGACCCTTTTCACCCAATGCCATTAGTGACAGAATTTCAGGTGGGCCTCTGGCCACTTGAGGAGAAGAGGTCAGGACTCACAGCAGGAAAACGAGTCAAAGGGATCTTAAGTCAGGTGGGAGACAACCGCTCTCCCCACTGTGTTCTATAATTATCCTCTGAGATAGATATAGTTCAAGCTTCCCTCATCTGATGATTTTAAACCTGCAAATCCAAAATCCAAAACTTTCTGAGCACCGAAATGATGTCCAGATGGAAAATTCCATACCCAACCTTATGGGATGGGCTGCAGTCAGAACACAGGCACACTGAAAACCCGGTCTAAAATTACCCTCAGGGTGTGTGGGGAGCTCTGCATGAAACATAAATGAGTTTTGTGGATAGTTTCCCGTCCTATCCCCAAGATAACTCATTATGTGTATGCAAATATTAAAAAAAATCTGGCATCTGAAACACCTGGTCCCAAGCATTTCAGATCAACCTGTACTATAAGTTCTTCCATTTGACAGGTGAGAAAGCTGAGGCTTCCAGAGGTTGAGTAGTTTACCAGGGGCCATAAAGCTGGCTCATGGTGGTCCAGGCAGCCTGGCGGCCGAGGCTATGATTCCAACCACTCGGCTGCCTCTTAACCAAGGCAGCCTCCAGGGTGGAGAAGAGTTAGAGGAATTTAATATTTGAATCAAATCCAAGAGTCACTGGGACTTGGTGACTGGTGGGACAGGCTCAGAGAGTCAGGGGTGACAGGTATGTTTTAGATGGGTAACCTGTGGACCAAGCCTTCTTCATCCATGGGAGGGAACAGGGGAGAAGCAGCTGGTTAAGGGAGGAGGGAGAGGTCATGCATTCAGTGAGGGGCATACTGATTTTGAAATGCCCATGCTACTGCCAAGCCAAAACTGTGTGGATTCACAGGTTAATCGTCATCCATCCATGCCTTTAACAAATACTTATTCAATACTTAATTTGGGGGTACTATGTGCCAGGCATCTTTTTAGTAGAGAAAAAGTGGCAGAAATAAGGAATTTGATTTCAAATGGGCAGATTTACATTGACTGCAAAAAAAAATAATAATAATAAAGTCCAGACATTTTCAAAAACGAAGAAAAAACAACAATTAAAAACAAACAACAACAACAAAAAACCCAACAACACTGCTAACTTTGTGCACTGTTGTCTCTGGGTTCAGTATGTGATTAGAGACCAGGACAGGCATGGGATGGTTCTAGAGTCACTTTGAATAGCAGGTGATCTTTTCACTGATTTAGAACAACACCTTTTGCCAGCTGTCTGATGTCACTCTTCTATATTGGTACTAAGTTAAATGGCATTTGGGAAGGCAACTTGGTGTCTGAGCTCTAATGATGCAGCTTTATAAAGGTGAAAGGATTTGGAGGAGGAGAAGGTGGTCTAGAGACCCCACAGCTCCTGTTCTTCAGCTCACAGGGACACTTAGGGCTCCCCTAGGTCAATGGGAAGGAGGGCCTCATGGTTGCAGAAGGGTACTGAGACTTCCCAAGTACTGACAGGCATCAGGCACTATGCTAAACCGTGAATATGTGTACTGCAGTACAAACACATCAATCTGTATGCACACACACATATGTGTGTATTTGTATATGTGTTTTATAGATATATATGTATATCTAATATATATATATTAGATAAGTCTCATTATTGTCGCTATGTTATTGTTAGGGAAACTGAGGCTCAGAGGCATTAAGTAACTTACTTAGGTCACAAAGTTGGATTTGACTCTAAACCCATGTTTTTATGTAGTGCTTCCTCTCCCAAAAACAGAACATAAGCATACATATGACAGACCTAGCTCTCTGGAATATGTCCTCTAAATTCTCTGTACAAAGATCACAAGAATCCCCCAAATGTGTCTTCGACAGGTTGGGCAAAATGGACGGCTTGCTCTGGGCATTAGCCAGGTGGCCCAGATGTACCAGGGCAAAAGACCAAAAGCCAAGTTCCCAAGTAGACTGCCTGATGAGCCCACCCGTCCCGCCTAACATTTCCTGCCTACCCCATGCTGTAGGGACCACATAATCTAAAATAGACCTTTCAGACTCCCAGGCATGGGCGTTGGAGGAAGTTGTTTTGGACTGAGGTATATGGAGCAATAATTTCCTTTTAGTCTGCATTGTAACTTTGAATGTTACAAATTGCCTCCTTATGGACTTTAAATAATGCATTCTCTCCCATGATTATTGAAGATCAGCTTTGTTTCTACAATATCCTGTGGTCTGTCCCAGGTCTCTGGAATTTAATCATGGTAATCCCATTAGTTAGCACCTCCAAGTTGTTGTGCACATTGCAGGTGTGTTCTACCTGAACCTCGACTCTCCACACGCTGGCCAGGTGGGTGTCCCACTGTCTCGTCTGCGTGCCACTGAGCTATAAGCCCAAGAGGGGCAGAACCGGCATCAGAATGGCTCAAGGCGTGGGCCCCCAGGACCTAGCTCAGTGCTTGGCACCCAGCGTATGCTCTGTAGATAGTGAGTGAAGGGGAGGACGTATGGAGGGGGGAGCCTTGGAGGTCGTATTGCAAGTGTCACAAGCAGGATATGGAGCCAGGCCCGCCTCTGAAGCCTGCATTTCTTTTGCTATGTTTTTCTGTCTTGCCATTACATTTTGTTTTCTCTGGGCCTTTTTCTTCAATCACAGTTTTCAGAATTCATGTGTGCCACTCTTGGACTGGTTTTATTTAGCTGGAAGGAGATTTGTATTTTCAAAGTTCATGTGTCTGCTTTCGAGTCAAGGTTGTTTTTATGCGAGCTGTTTCTCGGGGCCTTTGCTTTTTTTTTTTTTTTTTTTTTGGCCCAATTCAGATTTTCCACTTCTACAGGGAAAAGAGTGATAGGATTGGGGTGGGGGCAATCAGGGGTGCGGGTCCTATGGGGAATGAACTGTGGGTGAGGTGGAGGGCCATTCTATGGGCTGCTCTCTGAGACCTCAGCAGTCCACATCATCCTTCTGCATAGACAACAGACCCTGCAAACAATTCTTCTCTGCCAACATCCTCCAGGCCCCAGGTGGATGGAACAGCCACCATCTGGAAGGCTGACAGCTATCCTGAAGGTCAGAGAGTAAACTCTATAGGGTCTTAGACCAGCAATTAGAAGTTTAGCCTAGAAACAACATATGTCACTTCTACTCCTGTCTCCTGGCCAGAGCTAGCCATGTAATCCCATCCAACCACAAGGAGGCCAGGAAATGCCTGGTCCAAAGAAGGAGAGCCAGAAATAATTGATGAACATCTTCTAAGACTACTCCCCATCTCAAAACTGTTCCTGGCTTTCTCTCACTGCCAAAGTCAAATGAGAAGATCACATGAGGCCCTCTAAGAATGGCCACTGCCTGCCTCCCACAGCCTCACATCCACAGCTCTCTCACAGGCCTTCCTGTCTTCAGTGACCCAGATGATTGAGGTCTTTAATCAAGTCGTGGGTGTGCCTTTCCACATGTTCTTCCCACTGCCTGATCTGCCTACAAACTCATTCACAGAAACTCAGGACAAGTGGCTCCTCTTCTAAGGCAGCTTCCACTGACTTCTCCAATTAGAGCTGAGCTCTCTCTCTGCAGTCCTTAGTGTCTTGTTTATTGTACTTGACATTTTGCTCCTTCTGTTTATTTGTGCGTAAGTACCCTATATCAGCCTGACCCCAGAGGACAGTGGCTCATCTCAGAATACCCAGGGCTAAAACCCCATTCCCAGTCTGCATGAAATATTCAACACATATCATTTGAACATATCGTGATAATTGTTTTGATAGTCCCTACTATTTAGATGCATATTGTTCTCTTCTTCTTTTTCTTTCTTTTTTTTTTTTTTTTTTTTTTTTTTTTTTTTTTTTTGGTAACAGGGATTAATCTCAGGGGCACTTAACCACTGAGTCACCATTGAGCCCCAGCCCCAGCCCTTTTTTTTTACTTTGTTATTTTGAGACAGGGTCTCACTAAGTTGCTTAGGGCCTCACAAAATTGTTGAGGCTGGCTTTGGACTCATGATCCTCCTGCCTCAGCCTCCAAAGCCGCTGGGATGCACCAGCACACCCAGCTATATTATTCATTTTTTTTAAAAAATGCTATTAATATCAGTTCTGTGGTTCGTGATTTAGTCCATAGTTTTCCAAAGATTAGGCCTCAATTATGTTGATGCACTTAGCACCCATCCCCACAGCTACTGGGCACACAATCCGATTTGACCTTAAGATTCAGAAAGTCATGTTGCAAAGAAGAAGGTAGAGTCTAACTTGTGACAGATCTTCCTCACGTGAGACCCCAGAAAACATCCTTGTCACCAAAGTACTGATGGTATGGCCACTGTCACTGTGTTCTTCCTTCTCTGCTGGAAGGGTGCAGTATGGATGATCAAGTTGGGAGCCTGAATCAGTAGAGGAAAAGCTGCAAAGAAATGGTGTCTCAGCCAGGCCTCCTCTGGTACGTGGAACAGGAGCCCTGCTCGGCCAGCTTACAATGAAGGAAAAATGAAACAAACATGGGAACATTCTTAGAAACCAGGGCACAGAAGCAACTGAGTCTAAAGAACAAAAGAAAGCAGAGGTGGATGATACTGTGACTTCTTCTTCCCTCTGTCCCCTCTACTGCTCTCTCTGAATCCCAGCTTCCTCTTCTTTTCCACTCTCTAGGGTGGGAACGTGGTTCCAGGAAGCCCATTGTTTCACAGGTAGCAAAGGCTCTTGTGAAACAACTCTCTTGGTTTCAAATCCATAGGGGCCTATTGGCCTATGCAAGGTCAAGTATCCATTCTTGAACCAATTCCATGTCCAGAGACTGGAGTCCCTCTGTGACCCAGATCCTCCCTTCACCTGGAGAGAGCGGGGGACAAAATTACCCAAAATGAAGGTATCTGGGGATCCCTTAAGTCTCACCGGAGAGAATCAGTGTCAACAGGGGCTCCCAACACAACAGGACAGAAGGGGACAGTGCTGACTATATGAAAGTCAGGAAGGGCATTTGTCAGAAATCAGAGTCTAGGGCCCTATCCCCAGTGGGTCTGACTCTGGAGATCCAGGCAGGAGCCTGGTAATCTAGTTCAAACAAGCAACCCAAGTAACGCTGATGGATTGCTGGATCTGAGCGGCGCCCGTTTAGGCTGCACTTCAAATGCAAGTTTATGTCCCTGTTTTATTCATTTCTGCTTTGGGGTTTATTACTCTTTCCTCTTCCCTTCCACTTGATAATTTGTACCCCTTCTAGGTTATTTAAGTGAAGACTTAATTCCCAGTTTTTCTTCTCTCTCACTGATAGAGGCCATCACGAGCAATATGTTTTCCTCTAAGTATCAGCATGGCACATCCCATAAATTTATATGATATGCTGTGTTTATATCTTTGTTCTTTAAATACTCTGTCCTAAATGTCTTTCCTTTCCATGGCTTTATTTAGGAGTGTTTTCTAAACTTCTGTGTGGCTGGATAACCCCTTATTGTTTGTGAAATTTATGTCTAACTTCATTGAACTGAAGTATGAGAATGTATAAGGCAAAATGCTGCCGTCTTTTCTCATTGAATAAGTGTCTCTGTACCCCAGTAAGTGATGCTTTTTTTATGATGAATCTGTCCAGGAAGGCTAACTGGTCAAGTTCAAGACCTGGGTGTTGTTACTCTATACTCCACCCCCATCAAGAAAACCACACTTGATATGTAGAATGTATCAGTTTGTGAAGCAAAGAGCAGCAGGTACTTGGAGCCGAATCTGGCTGTGCTTCTAATTAGCTCTGTGCAACCTTAGACAAATGACTGCCCTCCTAGGAGCCCGTCCCCTTGCCTGGGGAAATCAGGGTGAAGACAGGCTTGCCCTTGACACTTGATCTCTGTGGCATCAGTTATGCAGAGCTTTCCCTGGAGAACCAGCTGGGTTATTTAGATAAGTGAAGACATCAAAGAAGTTCTAGAAGCAGGTGCAGTACCCTGGATCCCAGGAGTACAGCACAGTCTCTCAATGAAATGAGCTGGTCGAAGCTGACAAGGGTTGTGTCCACTTGGCTGCTATTGGGCACAGAGAAGAATATGAACATTAGCTTCCCCTGTCCAATTCTTGCTGATGCTTGTAAAAACTCAGCTCAGGGGCTGGAGCGGTGGCTCAGTGGTTACAGTGCTTGCCTGGCATGTGCAAGTATGCGGGTTCAAACCTAGCACCATGTACACAACAAAGTGTCAGAGCAATGAAAGCCACGTGAAAAACTAAATAAAGTTGATTTTGATTCATTCTCTCTCTCTCTCTCTCTCTCTCTCCCTCCCCCCCACCGTCCTTCTCTTTACAAAACAAAAACAGGGTGTCCTGCTTCCAGGTGCCCCTCCGCCTTGCAGAGTCTCTGCTCTTCTTCCTAAATAAATCCTACTCCTTTTACTCCTCAAAAGCAAACAAACAAACAAACAACAACAGCAACAAAAAACTCAGCTCAAAGTTGATTCCTCCAGGAAGTCACCTGCCGTCTCCTCCCCGTCCCTACCTACACGGTTGATTGAATGCACAAATCATTTTGTGTTGTCCCAATTGCTACTACCTGCTGCCTTATACATCTCCCCAACTCTACTCTCAGCTTTTTAAGTGCAAGGATTGGGAGAGTGAACAAGAGAGAGGTGGACACCGATAAAAAGCCCCAGGCACTGAGTGGAGCAACTCGCTGCAGGGCATGGTGGAGCATGCACAGTGCCACAAGGATGTGGAGCGAGGTATTTCTCCAGCAGCTTTGGAGCACCTGTTGTTTACCAAGCACCGGGCACATGAAAGAGCAGAGGAGTCATGATTCTCTGCAAGGAACGGGGTACGGACTGGGTGATGGGTAAGAGCAGGTGGTGGGTAGCATACAACGCACTGGGGGCCCAAAGGACCAGGCCTCTCTTCCCACTGGCTAGGCAGAGACGCTTCCTAGAGCATCTGTTTTTTCACATGAGCCTGCACAGATTAGAAGCTAGCAATATGCTGGAAAAGACAGGAAAAAAGACTGTTCTAGGCACAAGAGAACAGCAGGTGAGAGAGCATAACGGGTGCGAGGGAAGGATGCTGCAGCACGAGGAAGGAGTGGAAAGTGAAGCCGGCAGCACCACACCAGGCAGGGGCTCGGGAGCCACCCTAAGGCTGAGGGCTGTGGGGCAACAGGGGCTTGCTGGGGATCTCAGGCATTCAGCCTAACGGGGGTGGTGACCAGAGCAAGGGTGGGGACAGGGGATGGAGTAGGAAGGGGTGACAAGGGATGTGGAGGATACAGATAACACGATGTGAAGACCAGCCACAGAGAGAAGGGACGACGGGACATTTAGGGATTTAAGTGGTGTCATCCACCAAAACGGGAAGGAACATGTGGGAAGACAGAGGTTTGGGGGATGGATGGAGAGGGTGGCAAGTTAGAATTGGGCAGATCACATTCTATATGTCTCTAGGACACATGAAGGAGATGACATTCAACAGAGAGCAGGCTGTGTAATAATAATAACACAAAGCAATTGGACCCTCACAGTAACCTCAGGCAGAAGGAAACTGAGGCACAGAGCTGTCCAGCAACGCTCAAGATCACTGTCACTGAGACACCTGTGTTCCAGAGCTCGTATGAGGGGTCTGAAACTCAGGGATCGGAGGCCCTGACCCTGGACACAAAGCTGAAAAGTCATCTACCCCTGGATACACAGCCATTGACGCCACAGAAGGGAGGCAACGGCATTTTAGTCAGGTTTTGCATAGCTATGACCAAAATACTTGACAAGAACAACATAGAGGAGGAAAGGAGCTTATTTTGGTTCACGGTTTCAGGAGTTCAGTCCATGGTCAGCCATAGCTCTGGGACCAAGTGAGGCAGGACACCAAGGAGGAAGGGTGTGGTGGAGGAGAGCAGCTCAGGACAAGGCAACAAGGAAGCAGAGAGAGCTCTGCTCACCAGGGACAACACATAAACCCATAAGCACAACCCCAACAGCCCTCCTCCTCCAGCTGCACCCTGCCTGCCCTCTTACCACCCAGTTAGTCCCTGTCGGTGGATTACTGCCCTGAGCCGGTCAAGGCCCTCCTAACCCAGTCATTTCACCCACAGGAGCTGTTGGAGGACGCCTCACATCTAAGCCAAGGAACGGAGGGTCACATGGAGAGAACTGAGGGCACGCACAGGACCCGGAAGAGCATCAGTGCTGAGAAAGAGGAACCAGAAAGTGAGGCCAGAGAGGACGGAGGAAGCCAGGCCAGTGAGCTCCCGCAAGTCAGAGGAAAAGGTGTTCTAGGGAGAGAAGGGGAGGGAGTGGCATTGTCACACGCTGCTTAGAGGCCAGCAGGCGGAGAACTCAGAAGGGACCATTGGATTTAGAAGTCAGGAAGCCACTGGCTATGTTGGTAAGGATGTAGAGGAAATAAGACAGTGAGCTGCAGAGTTGGACTCAAGGCAATGACACTGTGAGCACAGACAAGTTAGTGAGGCGGGACGATGGGTGAGAAGAGAGGCTTAGTTTAAAAACCTATAGGAGTCTCTAAAGTAACGAAGACAGTACCATATGTTTATAATAAAAGAAGAAATAAACTCTCATTGCCGTCCCCCTCCCACCATCTGACACCCACCAGGGGACTTGCAGGCTGAGGCCAGGTTTCCTCTTGGTCCCCTCTCCCACTTTCCTGGAGTGGAGATGGAGAAAGCTGGAGAACGATGACATTACTGAGAAGGACCAGCTTGGGGACAGTCTGACCATTTGAAGGAAACGTGAGTCTTCCCTTTGACTGAAACTCTGCGGTCCTGGGGACCTTCCCAGCTCTGGTCTAATTGTAATCCCTAAGTCCATATGCCATGTCCCAAAATCAATATATAGTGTTAACACAATACCAATGTAAATCCTCCTAAGCCCTCTAATAGAATTTGACAGCTCTGGGTGTGGGACGCTGATTCTTTCAGGTAAAGAATCATCAAAGGATTTGTCTTTTAATGGCAGTGATAGCTGATCCCTTCTGAGCTATTAAGATGTGAATTGTCAATCACCAAAACCGTCCATGTTGAATGGAAAAACAGCAAAGGTCATTAGCAGAGATTCCTGAGATGGATTTGAACTCTGGCAAAACCAATGTTAGACCAAGGAACACACTGGGAAAAGAGATGGGTATTTAATAAACAGCTGTGGGACAGTTGGCTCGCAGGCCAGGGAAGGCTGCGTTGAAATTCATGCAGCATGCCTGTCAAGTTCAGCCGTGTCTCACTGTTAATGTGTGACAAACCTGGAGACAAGGGACTGGCATGGTTACCCCTGCTGCTGATGAGGAGATAAATCCCCAGCTATCGAAGAAACAGGGGCTTTGATAGATGGGTTCAAATATATAAGAATGAAAATTTTTGCACCACAATGTAATAAAAATAAATATCCAAAGGAAAGCTGCCGGATCCCTTATGTCTGTCGCGTGCTCTTTCCAGCACTGCTAGCTGCCTGAAACAGATAATGGATGGGCTGCTCTGCGATTCCCCTGATAACTGGTCAAAGGAGATGAACAAAATCACACCAGGAAATGGAGATAGTAAATCATCACGTGGGAAGAGGTGCCATCTCACCAGCTACGAAATAAAATTTAGACCCAAGCAACTTTCAGGTCCCTGTACGTGCCTATCACAGTCACAAAAATAAATACGATAGAACCCAAGTTTGGGAGCCAGTGGGGCAGGTCCTTGGGCATTGCTTTCCAATTTCCATGAGTGATCAGGCAACATGAAGGAGAGCTGTTGCTGGTGCTCTGACCCACAGATTTCTTCTTTGGTTAAATAAATAAATAAAATTAAAACACCTGGTAGTATTATCCTCAAAGAAAGGAAAGCATGTTGATTCCAACATAATAGCTGTAATAACTAGACATTTCCAACAATCCAAGGCCAAAGAGGAGGGGGCTGACCAAGCAAAGGGAAATGTGTTAAGGCCATGGAATCACACGGTGCCATTATATGTGGCTGGTAGGGAGCGTGGATGTGTCCTGGAAGCTTTTCTATGAAATATGCATGGTTGTCATTAGTGTGCATAGCAAAGGTCTTCCTGGATATTATTGACAAGGAAAAGACTTTGGAGGGGCTACAGCACACTTATATTTTAACGTTCATTAAGATTTTATGGTAAGTCGAATGCTAATTTTGGTCATTCATTCAATATTCATCGAGTATCGACCACATACCAGATGGCGAGGATATGAAGATGAGGAAAAAATGCTTCTGATCCTCCAGGGCCTTATGGTCGAAAGGGAAGATAGACAGACAAACTCATCAAGTGTGGTGAAAACGTATGGATAGAGCATGATGTGGGGATGGAGGGCTGGATGGCATTGCTGGTCTTGATATGCAGGATTAGGGTGTCACAGCTGGGGCTGACATGCAGGAGGATAATGTCCCAGGCAAAGATGCAGCATTGCACAGGCAGTGATCATGAGATCTGGTGTGTGTGTGTGTGTGTGTGTGTGTGTGTGTATGTGTGCGTGTGTGTGTTTCTCTCTCGACAGATCTTCAAAGTGCGGGAGTCTGGAATATTTTTTTCATGGGACCGAGGACCCAGTGGCTGCCTCCCCAGGACAGCCCCAACTTATCCCTCCCATTTCTCATCACCATCTTCCACCCCCAAACCAATTCTTCCTGATCTGTCCTGCACACACCCACGGGAACCATACAGAGCTGCTTGCCCTGGGTAAAGATGCTCGCAGCATAGATCAAATTATTCTGAAGGCCAACTTAAACAGGAAAGGATTCTGGATGCTTTCTGTGGTCTGCTTCTTATTCACTGTGGAGTGTTCTTTCTTAAAAGGATGCTTGGATGAGATCCAACCATGTCAAGAGGACGCATGGATCCTCTGGTAAAATCACTCTGTTACTAGTTCCTGGAAAGTGCTGGGTATGGAAACCATTGTTCATAAGCAGAGTAGTGGGGGAAGCGGATGCAGGAGCATCAGCCTCCACACCGCCCGCTCAGGGCTCCAATTGATAGTAACAGGTGCGTGTTATGCTGACTGTTGGAGGAGAGACATGGTGAAGGCAAGTGGCCATGATTGTCATTTGGATGTTGGTGTTTTGAGAGCTGTGGGTGCTACTATCTTTCAACAAAGGGTTCTGGTTGACAATGGATCTCTCTCTTAGCCTTTAGAACCTCGTATGTGAGTAAGAGGAACAGCTGGAAGCTTCACAAAGGAAGGAGGACATAAATCAAGAGGTTTTTGAGGATAATAAAAGGGGCTTAGTGGAATGGAAGGCTGATCAATGCATCAGTGTGAACTGATGCTTTGGAAAAACATTGCTCTGGGCTGAGCTGACCTAAGACACAAAGGCGCCCCCTTGCGGTTACCCAGGAAACCAGCAGATGTGCTCATGAAAGAAGCTCCTTGTCCCTGCCCTGGGAGGTCCAGGGCCTCTGAAAGAGTAGCTGGATGCATGATCATCTTGCAACTGGAGAGTCGTGTCTCTGAGAGCCATGTTTTGGGGGCCACGTTGGACCACGCTGGGGATGGAAGCCGGCGGGCCCCAGAAGAGGATGCCTCTTATAGAAAGTGTCATTCAGCACCAAGGAGAGCTTCACCTGGAGAAACAAGGCACTAATTACAGCCAACTGAGCAGCCCGAGAGTCTGTACAAGATGCCTGAGTCTGAGATGATCCCTTGAAAAGGGGACGTTGATGCGAGCGAGCTGCCAGGATACAGCCACCACGGCTGAAGTGCTAGTAACGTAACTGAGGAAATGCTCAGCTCAAATCGCACCATTCCCAGGAATCCATCCTTGAGTTTCCATCTGCTTCTAAGTTACACATCACTGTTTCTCTTGCCCTACAAGCCTTCAGACCACCCAAGCAATTTGGTTTAAAAGTTTTAAAATTTATGCAGAGGATTCTATAATGAGGTCTTTAAGCTCTGCATAGAGTTTGCACATGAGAAGGAAAGAGTGCAGATTCGGGGCATCTTCTCCAGGGCAGATGCCTCTAAATCTGCCCCAGGGCTGGGACCAGGTACCCCGGCTTGAGGCATACCAGGGGAGGAGTCTCAGTGGGTCATCGCCCATAGCGATTCGCTGGCCACCTCTCCACATTCCACCATGCCTCCCCTCCACCCCCAACCCTGCATAGGGTATTTTTTTCCTCCATTCCATGCAGGCTTACCAATGGATTGGTATCAAGCGACAAAGACCACTTGCCGCTCACTAAAATCTGTGTCCTCCTTTACGTGCTAGGCCATAACTGGACTGCATTTCCAAGTCCCTCTTGCAGATACATGTAGCCTTGTCATTAAGATTGGCCCTGACCCCTGGGAGATGAGCAGAAATATGTGCCCTTCTAGCATGTCCTGTATACAACTCTCTTTTATACTGCTCTGTGCACAGGTGTCTCGGTGGTGGCCTGGAATGGAGACGATCCTTCCAAGGTCACCGCGGAAGCCTCTAGTTAAAAGGCACAAAGTTTCTGGAGGCAACATGAAGGCTGGTCCTCTGCTGACCTGACCATGCACTTAATCCGGCAACAGAGGCAGCAGTTTCTCCAGCGCCCGAGCCACGGTGTGCGGTTTATATGTGACAGTAGCCAGCGTGACCCTAATTCTCTCAGACTGCAGAGTTGAAACTGTAACCATCCAGCCTCCACCCTGGCTGAATCCAGCCCCTTCATTGCTTGTGGACATCAGAGCAATGGTGGTGTCACCTGCTGCAGCCTGGCCAGTGAGGGAGGCTGTTGACTGTCCTAGGTGATGGTGTCCTAAGGCTATAGACAGGATGTTGCTGGTCACAAGAAATGCTCTGGGGGCCCCAAGGCAGGAAGATCCAGCCTCATGGTACCAGCTACGATCCACCCAGCCCTTGAAGAGCTGGATGCTGTCCCGAGGGTGGGCCAGCTCAGCCCTCTGTGATGAAGGGAGCAGTGGTAGGTCCCCACAGCCAACCCAACAGCTGGCTTTACACACAGCTCCCTCCATAGAGAGGATGCCCTCCATTACAGGAATAAATGGCCTGCAAGTGACACGTGGCAGGGTTTGTCATTGTGATTTAGGGCCTGGAATTGGTTAAAAGGACAATTCACATGAGCCACGAGGGGGAGAAGCATTCAGACACCTGGACTGAAGCCCATCCATCTACTTGCTGTGGGGCAGCTTTTGGGACAGGAAGCCTGGGTAGCTCCCTAAAACCTCAAACAGCTGTGCATTTATGAAGCTGCATCAGAGCCCAGCCTTACCGTCAGTTCTTGATCATACAGTGACCACAGCGAGCATATGTGAGGAGGATGACCAAGTACAGGAAGGGAAACCAAGTCGCTCGCCCCTAAACCCAGGGGCTGTCCAGACCAGGGAAGACAAGACTCAAGAGGGCTGTGACTCCGGTCTGTCCACACCCGGGTCCTCCTGGGCCCCACAGGGCCAGTGCCTGCCGTGCGTGTACTTAGGTGGGAGGTGGGTGTGGACACCCACCTAGAGGAGAATTCGTTCTCTTACAGTTGTCCCAGGGTGGGACTGAGTCAGCCTAGACCTTGGTGAGCTCTCTGCCCTTCGTGCAAGCAGAAAGCATCAGAAAGGAAAAGTCATGGAAAAGTCACCAGAGGGGCCACTTTGGTGTTTGCAGGGTGCTTCAGGTCCAACGTGCTGTGCTTCTGAGACAGTAGCTTACCCCAGGCAGAGTGGGTGCTGCTGTGCCCACTGTCACCTCCAGGGCCCACTCCCCTGTCTTGTAATTAATGCTCACGGGCACTTTTCAGGAACCACCTCTCCTAGACTGAGGGCTTTGCGATGAGCAGAGCCAGCCCCAGCTCCAGACACAAAGAGGTTCTGCATTTCTCTGAGCTTAAGGTCAGGCCACGTGTCTGGTGATAGTGATTATTTCAGGAGTAAGGGAACAATTTAAGTTAATTCAATCAGAGTGAATTCTGAGGTTTATCTGAAAGCTACCAGGAAGAAGATTTTGCTCCCTCCTGCAGGCCTGGAAATAGACAGGCTGAACATGTTCTACAATCCTCTTGCTGACACGTGGAGCCTGAGGATGAAGTCACAAACATTGAGAGGCAGTGGAAAAAAACCTGTTCTGATCACACTGCTTAAGCACCTACATCCAGCTCTACCTGAAGCCAGAAGACATCCCAGTTCATTGAACAAAAAGAAAATTTTTATTTTTTTTTTTATCAACATAGTCTGGGATGTGATTTCCCTGCCTCCTGACTTTTAACAGAGAGAATTCCTTGGCTAAAGTGACAGGTTTTGATGGAGGGAAGGATGAGGACAAGAGATCAACATGGTTTCAGGAAAGGATGAAAAAGAGGAGAGGGTCCTGTTGTCTCTCTGCCTGGGACCACCAGGGCAAGCCAACCTTGAGAGAGCATAGTATGCCATTACCAGCATTCTCCCTGTCACCCAGCCCAGGAAAATCATCCTAGGCCACCTTCTGTGGAGCAGCTCTTTGAAGCATTGTGTGGAGCAGTGAAAATGTACACTGATCAGGGCCTGCTTCAGGGCATTTACAAAGTGCACGTGACAACATGGAAAATGTTTATGATCGCGCCAATGAAATCAGGGTACAGCATCTGAAACTGTGAGTCAGAACGAGCTCCACTGTGTGAAAAAGAACTACAGACAAGAAAAACCAAGGAAGTGCTCACTCCAAAGTTAGTGCTTGCTGTATTTTGTAAATTCCCTTGGAGTGCTAATTTTATGGTGAACGGTGTTGGTTGCTGATGATATTGTACCTAGAGGGAGAGGGAATATATGCATAATACATTTCTGAAACAAAGGACAGGTGAGCGGACATGATTACCCCATTGTGGAGGGCCTGTGGCAGATCCACTTGTCTCTCTGAACCTCAGTATCCTCTTCTGTCAGCAAAAAGGAATTGGAACAGTTGCCCAGAAATAGGCCCAAAGAGGGGCTAATTGCAGCTCTTACCTCCTATCCTCAACCTTCTGCTTGTGAATGACTTCACCTCTCTGTCCTCAGTTCCACCGATGGGGACAATCTACGCACTCTCCCCTGCCTGTGAGAACACACTTTTGAAGCTTGCAAATCACCGCACACAGCTGGGAGGTTGTTGGAAGCTCTCCCACTCGGTCCCACCTCGGCCCATCTGCTGTCGTTTCTGCCCACTCATATTAAGCCATCTGTAAATAGCAACACAGCCTTCTCTCTCGATGGCCCTCTGGGCTGTGTCCTTTTTGCTTTTCAGGTGGCAGAGTCTGCTTACCTGCTCTCCAGAAGCACAGCTGGTCTCACCGGAGCCTCAAATGGCTCATTAGACTGGAGCACCCCCAGAGGGACTCTTAGGGGGTGCAAAGACATAGATTCAAGGAGTTACTCTCAAGGGGGTCTCAGCAGCCATCTCAATGAGACATGCCTGGACAAGTGGATAGATGGTTTCCATTTCATTTAAGACATTGGTCCTGGAAAAGGAGAACAACCCCCACCATTTGGTCTCCAAGGCTCTGAATCAGACTGCTAAGCTGCAGAATGTGCTCCTCAGAGGAGGTCAGAAGTCTAGGAGGTGGGAGCCAGCATGGACTTAGACATGCTCAACCAGCTTGTTCTTGGGATGGAAGGAGAAAGCAAAGCCCATAGGAGCTGTGACCCCTGCTGTCTCAAAGCTGGCCAGTGGCAAAGGCCAGGTTCTGAGGAGTGGCCCTGGCTGGCAACCACCAGTGGGCCTCAGCAGGCCCCTTCAGCTCTCAGGCTAGCACCCAGCCCTCCCTCTGCCTCCCCAGGCCCACACAGCCAGCTCCCACACCCTGCCCTCCCTCAATGCAGCCACACGGATCTGCTGAGCCTGGTAGCTCTGATCTCCACCCCCTGCAAACAGGAACTCATTGCAGAGTGGAGGGGGCTCCGTGAAGGGTTATGTGGAGCACCCTACATAAACTGGGCCTCCCTGGAACACTGGACCTGGGTTCACCCTAGCCAAGCCAGGTCCCCTTGAAGCATGATTTGAACCTGGCTCTCTGTCCTGTTTCCTATCCCTCCTCTTTCTCCTTGGCAAATACCCTCATTCTTCAAGACAAGTTGAGACGGAGAGAAGTGAAGGGAAGTCTCCCTTGCCCACCCAGTGCAGGCTCCGTTCCTCTCTCCGCTCCACGCAAGTGCTTTGGTCGATACTTTATGATACTGTTTGACGAGGTCTCTCGGATCAGGGTTTCTCAACCTCGGCACTTATTGACATTGGGGCCAGATCATGCCTTGTGGAGGGGGATGTTCTACAAATGACAGAATCCTTTTTAGCATCCTTGGCATCTGCATGCTGCTAGCCACCCCCACCCAATATGATAGCAACTGAACAGACGTCTCCAGACAGCCCCCGAATCGCCCCAGCTGAGAGCCACTGTCAGGGTTGTGTGTGTTTCATTCCAGGATGCCGTGAAGTCCAAAGGGGCATTTTATTCTCCTCTGAACCTGTCAGTGCCAGAACTTAGACACAGAAATTGTCTGCAGAATGAACCCACGAAAAGACTAAGCGCCCAGGCTTTCTGGCTGTCAAGCTCCATTGCATGCGTTCCCAATTATGACCACCAGAGGGCAGAAAAGACCTGCCAATCTCGTAGAGTGCAAGCGAAGGGTGACCCTGGGAGATTCCAATGAGCTGGGAGCCTGCCTGGCTTCGGAGGCCACAGTCTCTCTTACTAGTGCCTCCTCATCTCTGCCTCCTCATCTCCGTTCATCAATCCTCAGACCTTCGCGCCTTTGTACCTATTGTCCTCCCCAAGAAAATCCCATGCAGTGTCTCAATTTTAAATACCAGCTGCATGCTGATAACTCCCAAATGTGTGGCTCTCCTCTAGACATCTCCAGTTCCAGGTGTGTGCCCCGAGTGCCTGCTGGAGTCCCCACGTGGAAATCTAATTGACAGGCAGAGAACCACGTCTCAACCTAATATCCCCCACCTTCCCCTCCTCGGAAAACCTCCCTCCCGCAGTCCACGCCGCCTGGGGAAACAGCTGCCTTCCTCCCCGCTGCCTGAACCTTGGGCTGAAGCTTCGGGCTCACTCTGCCTCTCGTTATCCACCGCCAATCTTTCAGGCTGCGCTATGGGTTCCCCTGTAACACACCGCCCGTCACCCCCAGCTCCCTGCTCAGCAAGGCCTCTCTGAGCCCTCTGTGCTCCATCCCCGCCTTCTCCACGTGACTCTTCTCCATGGCGGTGAGGATGAACTGGATGGGTGTGTGGATGGAGAGAGGGCGGTGGAAGGACAGACGGACGGAAGGACACACCGTGCGTTCTACCTAGTGTCTGTCTCTTGCCTTGCTGTGCTGGCACGTGGTACATGCTCCATACGCAGCTGTGGAGCGAAGGAGAGGAGTGAGTGAAGGATCCTGAGCCAACCAAGGAGAGAGCCTCTCTCTGCCCAGCTGGCTTTCCTGAAGAGACTGTCTTCCAAGAATGCTCCATTATCTCAAAGAGAGCACAGAATCTCCCCAACGTCTGAGAAAAGAGCAGGGATGGAGCGTAACATGCAGCAGCTAGCGATGAGGGGTAAGAGGGTGGAAGGGGAGCCGGGGCGGGCTCCAATCCCTGCCCCACCGTCCGCCCTGCCGCAGGCAAGTCTAATCCCTCGGCCTAGCTGCACACCCGGAAACGGACATCGCCGCCAGGCTGCTGGGGCTGGAGCAGTTAAACAAACTAACACACAGAAGGCACGTGAAGTGGAGGGGCTGGAAGAGAAAACGCTGGGTGAGAGCTGGTTACCATCTCGTGGGTTAGCAGTGACCCTTTTGCAATAAGCAATGAGCCCATTCTGCAAAGAGGAAGGCGACACTTGGGGGCAATCAAGACCCCCAGCTGGTGAGAGATGTCCCCAAACTGCTCTTTCTGACTCCCCTTCTTCCTGTGGCCCCTCACCCTGGTTTCTGCTGCTGCCACCACCGTCAGGGTGGCCCAGTGCTTAACAGTTCCTGCTTTTTTCCAGGGCCCAAGAGAGAATACAAACTCCTTCCCACTCTTCCAGCTCCCCCAGATCAGGCTGGCCTCTTAAAAAGAGTTCAACAGAGCACAGTGGGGCACACCTGTAATCCCAGCAACTCAGGAGGTGAGGCAGGTGGCTCACAAGTTCAAGGCCAGCCTCAGCAACATAGCAAGGTCCTCAGCAAATTAGCAAGACCCTGTCTCAAATGAAAAATGAAGAAGGCTGGGGATGCGGCTCAGTGGTAAAGCACTGCTGGGTTCAGTACCCAATATAGGAAAGAAAGACAGAAAAAAGGAAGTGAAGGAGAGGAGGAAGAAAAGAAGAGGAGGAGGAGAGGAGGAAGAAGAGAAAAGGAGGAGGAGAAGGAGCTGAGGAGTAGGAGAGGAGGAGGAGAGGAGGAGAAGAGGAGGAGGAAGAGAGGAGGAGGAGAAGAGTAGGAGAGGAGGAGGAGAAGAGGAGGTAATGGATCCCGGGGTCCAGAAGCCCCAGAGTTATACAGGCAGCAAGGGCAAAGACCAGGTGAGGCACCCTACCCTGCACCAAGGTGGGGAGTCCTCCTGGCCTGGGGAGCCCTTGCTGGATGCTGCTGACCAGCTTGGCTTTCTCTGCCTGGGGAAGAGTCGCCCGTCGAGAAAGTAGGGAGCCCAGGGCTCAGAAGGTGCTGGCCTGCTTCCGGCCTGCATCACGCAGGGCAGCCACAGTGAGGAAGGGACTGGCTGGTCACAGCCAGGAAAGGAGCTGCCCCGACCTAGGACGGCCCTGCGCCCCTCCCCTCCCTGGTCTGCCCACGGGACAAGCCTGCAGGTGACCACTGTCCTGAGAAAGCAGGTGCCACAACTCATGGAGCAGGAAGAGCCTCTGCCTGGGAGTCAATGGAGGTGGAAGGAAGGAGGACAGAGAGGGAGAGGGAGGCCGAGGAGAGAGGCAGGCATGTGGGGCTCCTCCCTGCTCTCCCGCTTCCCTGGTGTTCTCTGCTCTTCAGAACACGGCTGCTTGCCTCTGAGCTCCTCTCCTCTTCTAGTCCAGGGTTCACTCATGCTGTTCCCTGTGTGTGAGGCCCTCGGCTACCCACTGGGCCAATCTATGCTCCTGCCTATAATCACACCCAGAGAAACCTCACCCACAGCCCTCACACGGCCCAGCACTCCCTGCTCCTGGTGGAACCTCCCCTGAGGACACTCTGCCTGGTTTTCAGCCGCTCCAGAGGCTTCCACACCCTCCAGGCCTCAGTCCCTCTGTGGACGCAGGTTCACACTGGTGGCTCAACCCCACCCGGGCCCTCAAACCAAAGTTGCAGCTCCCCAAATCATACACAGGCGAGTGGATTGGCAGTCCCCAGGCTGGTGACAGAATTCTTAGCAAGAGGGAAGAGGCATGGTGGGAGCGAGGGGGAAGGAGGACGGGGCCGGAACGCAGTGACCAGCCCGAAGAGCCCATCACCGGCGCTGCAGCCAGTAGGGCCAGGAGACTTCAGCCTGCCCACTCAAACGCCCCATGAATATTTAAGGCCGTCAATGTTTAATTAGTGCAGACAGATTAATTCTGAAAGCTTGCACCCTGGGGCTGGGCTCCTCCCCTGCTGGAAGGGGTGTTTGAAAGCGAGAAATGAGGGCCACTTCCAGTCCCAGCCCCACTCCACTCACCTTCCCGTCCCCAACACCCTGACTGCCTCCCTCTGCAGACTCTGGAGAAGTGGAGGGGAAGGTGTGTACCTCCGGAGGGCCTGGGGACAGTGGGCGAGGGCAGTGCTAGGCAGAGAGGCCCAGGAGGAGGCCCAGTGGCCTTTGCCACCCTGCATCTCCACCAGTTCCAGCCCCTCCTGGCCTCCGGGAGCAGGTGCGGTGTGATGACCTCTGAGCCTTCAGCGTTCCTAGATTGCGCTATTATTGCAACAGCAGAGTCCCGGGCTCCTTGTTGCCCTCTGAGTTTCTTGGGTTTTATGGCATCTTGAGCCACCTCTGTATTTAGTGGAGGAACCCTGGACTTCATCATCATTTGTCTGATGATAAATCACCATTGTCTGTGCCTTTTTAAATCAGGACATTTGATCAGAGACTTGTAGAATGTCCCAGCTAGACCTGGGTTCCGCCTGGGTCTTCAAAGGAGCTCTCCCGGCTTGCTCTGCAACCCCTTGCCTTTGTGCATGCTGAGCTCTCTGCCCTTGGCCCCCTTGGTCCCTCTACCTCCTCCAAGTCTTGACTCAGAGAACCTTTCCTCTCAGGATAACTTGATAGACATTCTATTTTGTGATCACCTGCTTATCTTCCTGTCTACCCCAAGCTCCTTAAAGACAGAAACCAAAAGTTTTGAACACATCCTTCCTAACTTGGGAATCAGTTTCTACTAGGTCCTTAATGATTTGTTTTTAATCTTAATAAATTGAAGAAAAAAGAAAATTTGGATAGGAATGTTCTCAAAGCATACTATGTATATGGCTATGTATCAGTTAGCTATTGCTGTGTAACAACCATGGATCCTCAGTAGTCTGTGTCAATGAGCATTTATTGATTCTTCAGGATATTCAAGGCAGCTAAGCTTGGACTGATCTAATATCAGCCAAACAGTTATGCATCAAAATCAAACCTCAGAAGCTGGGGCAGCTCTGTTTCTCATAAAAGGCAGGATTGGTGGCCACAGCTCTGCTCCAAATGTCTGTTTTCCACTCTGGATGGTGGGCTAACTGGAGCATGGCAATCCAGAGGTGCAAGAGGACACCCACACCCACATCTCTTGTCCTTGCTTGTGTCACGTTGGTGATACCTTGACCAAGCAAGCCACATGGTCAAGTTCAATGTCAGGAGACAAGAAGGCAAACTACTTGTGGTGGGGCCATGATGAAGGTTAGACAAGAAGCTGTGAAGAACAGAGCCAGGATTTGAATAGGTCACAGGTGAGTCCCCATCACACCATGCATAGGCCCCCACCATGACAAGACCCCAGTGACAACAGAGCATGACAAGTAAAGGGCTCAACCTGCAGCCCTGCATGCTCCTTCCTCCCCCTCTTCCTCCCTCAGCACCCTGGAGGCATCTGGTTAGCAAAACAGCAGCAGAGACAAGAATGAGGCCAGAGAAGCCATTGGTGTGAGCCACAGGTGACGGCACCCAGGACAGAGAAGGGGAGGCAGAGGCGAAGCTGAGGCCAGACTTTGGAGGCTGGGGGACAGAGGCCACAGATAGCAGACCCACAGGCGCAGGCCAGTGGCACCGAGACAATCGGGGCCACACTCCCAGGCCTGACTGCAGCTCCAGCTTCTGTGTCACCTTAGGCTGATCCCTCTGCTCTCAGGCCTCAGTTCCCAAACGTAAGATAAGGACTGTGGACTCCAAGATCCTGCGCACCCCTGAGGACTCCCCCGTGCTCATCCCTCAGCCTCTGCCTGCATTCCTTCTCCTCAACCTGTAAATTCTAAGATCTTTTCTAAACACTTCAAAGTCAAAATCAGACAGCCCTCTGTCGACATCATCAGAATCTCAAGGTTTCAGGACAGAGAATCTCTGGAAGTGGGTCGCCGGCAGGTGGGGTCGTGTCTGTGTCTCTGATTCGATCAAGGAGAGTTAGAAAATGCAGCCGGCAGGTGGAAAGGGGCCTCTGGATTCAGGGAAGGATAGGTTCAGATTCTGTCACACCATTTGCTAGCTGAGGAATCTTGGAGAGTCACACGGATTCTCTGAGCCTCTACTTCCCTGTCTGTAAAATGGGCTGACGGCAGCCCCCACGCAGGGAGAGGAAACTGGAACTTAACGTGCCCAGCAAGGCACCCGGCCCAGCGCTGGAGCTCAGCACCTGCACTCTCTCCTCCTTTATCTCAGCCTCTTGAATCTTCATTTATTCTGCCTCTCCCACCCCAAAAAATACATATCATCACAATACCTGCCAAGGACTGAATAACTTCCTCAGCTAATAAGGCCTGTATCCGGACCTGGTGATTTGGACCCGGCCGGCATTATCTAATTTTTAAAGTATTCTCTTTCCTACCTTTCATCAACTATATTGACAAGACTTCTGTCCCTCTCTAATTGCCCAGCCCTGGGATTTTTTTTTTCTTTTCCTTGTTAAAGACCAATTTTACAAAGCACTTCAGCGGCTCAGCCAGTTTTATCATCATCATTAATTTTATTTCCCTTCTCATTTATTAATGGGCCAGGCGGCTTTCAAGTATCTCTTTCCCCCTGATATATCCGTAAAACGCCCTTCTTATTCCCTTTGGCGGCCCCAAGGCTCTCCGCAGCTTTTATTTCTTCCCTTGGCCGCCCTTCTGTTTCTCTGAAGCCTTTGCTGACTCCAGATCTTCCATCCCCCTGGCTCCTGCCGCCCCCACCCCATGCTCCCTCCCTCCCAAGGTCACTGGCCCGGTGCCTTTTGCCTTCTCCCCCCACCTCCCCAGGACTCCCCATCAGGAATCCAGGCACAGGAAACAGAGTTGGAGACTAAGTGGCGGACGATGTGATTTCTCGTCCCAAGTGTTGAGCATGAAGTTCAAAGACAGTCAAGACACCTACCACCGATACAAATTGGAGACACTGTTTAAATTTTATACAATTCGAGTATTTTCAAATTTCTGGACCAATGTTGAAGTGAGATTTAACAGTTGCTGCCAAGTTCAAAGAAACTTATTAAATGATAACACAAAAATTTTTGTTCAGTTTTTATTTCAAGTATGTCCTCTCTTCAACATATAAGCCTGTGAAAAATAATTATATAATCATGTATTTTTTTAAAAAAAGAAAGAAAGAAACTTACCACGTGGTGCTCTCATCACTAGCACCCAGCTTTGGAAACTTTTCACCATGCCCATAAGAACCTTCACTTATGGTTAATCCCACTTCCCACCCTCATCCCTGGGTAACCACTATTCTTCCTTCTAGAATTGCCTTCTGTTGACATTTCATGTAAGTGGAGCCACAGGACATGGGGCCTTTTGTGTTCAGCTGCTCTCTCAGCGTGTATGTGAAGTCCATCCATGTTGTAGTATTATCGGTATGTTACTCCTTTTGATTGCTGAATAGCATTCCATTGCATGGACATACCACATTTTGTTAGACCATCCACCTGCTAAATGGAGTAGTTTCCATTTCAGGCAACTATGAGTAATGCGTCTTGTTTATGTGGACAAATATTTCATTTTTCTTAGGTAGATACATAGGAGTGGAATTGCTGGGTCATACAGTAAATGTATGTTTAACTTTTTAAGAAACGGACAGACGGCAAATTGTCTATAAAAGATCGCCAATCCTTCCTGCAATGTGTGAGAGTTCCGGTTTCTTCCCATCCTTGCCAGCACTTGTTACTTTGATAGCAGCCATTCAAATGGAGCCTTTTAGTGTTGGTTTGCATTCCTTAATGACTGATAATGTTGAACAGCTTTCATTCATCATTTGAGAAGGTGTTTATATCTATGGGGTACCTGCTATGTGCCAGACTTATTCTCAGGACCAGTGAACAACACAGGTACAATTCTTTATGGCTGTTATGCTCTTGATGGGGAGACGGACAAACAGACAAGACAACAGATACATCAGCTGTTAGACGGTGATAACTGCTGGCCAGGGGAAATAAATAAATAAACATGAACTGAGAAGGAGTCGAAACTCAAGAAAAGAGAGTCACAAAGACCCACTAAGCAATGACCTGGAGGGAGTGAGGCGCCCACATGGGAGGAAGGAACCTCAGGAAAAGAGAAGAGCTGTTACAAAGTCCCTGAGGTGGGAATGTGGTGGACCCAGCAGAGGACTATCCGGGAGGCCATGAGTGATGTAACACAGTCACAGAGAGGAAATCTGATCTTGTTGGGCTTTGTAAGTCATAGTAAGGTGCATGCATGAAAGTGTGTGTGTGTGTGCGCACGTGTAAAGAAGTCAAAATGGGGAGTTGTTGAATGGTTTGGAAAGGATTAATGACACACTGTGACCTACATGTTCACAGAGTCCCCCTGTGGAAAGGGGACATGGCATGGGGGTGCGGGGACAGGAAGAGAAGCACAGAGAGTGGGGCCACCTGGGGAGGCTGTTTGATGACCCATGGCTCAAGATATAGTTGTGGCTCAGACCAGAATGGGGTGGTGGGGACGGAGGGAAGCGCTCGGATTCTGGATACGTTTTTCCATACAGAGCTGATGGAATTTGCCAGCTGGGAAGAAAAGGAGAAAAGACAAGAATGAGCTCAGGTTTGTAACCTGAGCACCTGCTTTTCACGGAGAGGGGGACACTGCGGGAAATGCAGGCTTGAAGGAGATAGACAGCTTGGCTTGGGCTGGAGGATGGGTGAGATTGGACAGCCTAAGGAGCCCCAGAGCCTGGGTGGGAATTCAAGAAGCCCTGAGACCCGAGCAGCCCAGAGACAGAAAGAGGGTTTGTGAACATCCGAGGCCGTCCCCGGTGTCCCTCAGTAGAGGCGGTTCAGGGATGGCTGAGTTACAGCGTGAGCGTGGCTGAGGCCCAAAGGTCTGGTGTCCTAGTTGTACTTCGCCCCTGGGACCTGACCAGAACAACTTAGAGGAGGAAAGTTTCTTTCTGGCTCACGGTTTCAGAGATCTTAGGCCAGGGTCAGGCAACTCCATTGCTCAGGGCCCAAGGTGAGGCAGAACATCACAGTGGAAGGACGTGGAAGAGGAAAGCCACCCAGCTCATGGCAGCCAAGAAGAAGAGAGAGGGAGAGAAGCCAGGGAAGATAAATGGTCCCCAAGGCCACTGCCCCAGTGACCCGCTTCCCCCAGCTAGGCCCCAGCAGCTGACAGTTACCACCCAGCAGTGCATTCAAACCACCAACCCAACACGTGGATCAGTCCACGGGCTTTCACGAGCCCGTCACTGCCAGAAGCCCCAACTCTGAACCTCGCTGAGCTGGGGACCACGCTTCCAACACATGAGCTTGTGGGGGGCACTCAACACCTAACAAGGCCCCTCAGCCTTTCCCTGAATCTGAAAGCAGCCCAGGCTCATCCACCCAGCTTGAAATCCAGAGAATGAGGCCAGGCCTTCCTTTTGGGGTCCCGCCTTGTCTGCTGAAGAACTCCATGTGGAACCAAGGAACGGGCCCGTCCAGGTGTGTCCATGAGGACGGCTGTGCACTGGACTGTGTCCCCTGCCCTAATTCCTATGCCAGAACCCTTATCCCCAGTGTGATTGTATCTGGAGAAGGGACTCTAAGGAGGTAATTAAGGCTAAATGAGGTCATAAGGATGAGACTCTGACAATTTAAGACTATTGTCCTTTTAAAAAAAGACAAGAGAATGTTGTGTTCCTTGCTCTCTCTCTATCTCTCCCTCTCTTCTACCCACAAGCCCCACATACCATGTGCACACATGTGCCTGCCTTCACCAGGTCTGCAATCAACCAGCACCTTGATCTTGGGCTTCCCAGCCTCCAGGCCGGAGAGAGGTGAATCCCCAGTCACTCACCCAATCCTGATAGGGTATCTTGCCAAGGCTGCCTAACAGATGAAGACGAGGCCACACCACACACTCAAGGGGATGCTGCACCTGGCACAGGGGCTCTGCTCGTTCTTTGAAGCAACCTCAGAGTCCAGAATTTGATCTATCCTGTTACAACTCCTCTTCCTGTGGAGACTTCAAGAGAGAGGGAAGGAAAAGGCTGGAGAAGAGAGGCTGAAGCTTGATCCCCAGTAAAACCACCAATTTCGTTCCACCTCCAGTACTACCAATGCACAGCCCATAACCATGGCTCACATGTGGTCTGTGCTACACTCCAGCCTCTGACCTTCCTCCATCCCCCTAGTGACCTGCGAGCAGCCCTGGCCCCAGCTGGTGAGCACGGTGACTGGGAACTGCCTGGACTTTGCTCCCGCCACTACACTGCCTTGGCATCTATCCTTCTTAACCTCCCTAGAATGACCTCTCCACTTTGCCCTTTGAACTTGGTGCTCCCCCATCACACCCCATGCCAGGATCAGACCCAGAGCTTTGCACGTCGTAAGCAAATCCTCCACTACTGAGCTACGTGCCCAGAGCCTGGTTCTCACTATTGACCATCCCAGGAGCCGAAACCTGGCAGGCCCTTACCTATGACTTTAGCTGTTACTGTATCTGAACTATCTCTTCCACCCTTCCACCTGCCATGGAGGAATATTCGTGCTCCCCACCAAATTCACAGTTGAAATCTTGATCCCTATGTGGTGGGATTCTGACGTGGGGTCTTTAGGAGGTGGTGAGGTTGTGAGGGTGGAGCCCTCATGCAAGGGATTAGTGCCTTTCCGAGAAGGAGCCAGAAAACCAGCTAGCTCTTCCCACCATGTGAGAGCAGCAAGAATGGCTGTCTGTGAACAAGGAAGTGTTGCTGGAGAGGAGTCTGACCCTTCTGGCACCTGGCCTGGGACGCCTAACTCGAGGAGTCTGACCCTTCTGGCACCTGGCCTGGGACGCCTAACTCGAGGAGTCTGACCCTTCTGGCACCTGGCCTGGGACGCCTAACTTTCTGGAAAGGAACTTTCATGCTTAAGCAACCAGCCACAGTGATTGTCCTCCTCTTCAGACCCACCACCTCATCCTAGTCTGGAGGATCATAAATTGGGTCTTTACAGTACTAACCATGCTTCAAAACAAGCCATTCAAATGCAGAAATGCAAAGAGACGTGGTCTTGTAAAAGCAAGGTCTCCTTCCCCCCAGTTATGGGATATGTGGAATATAATACCCATTACCCTGTAGACATAAAGAAGAGTGATTAAATTTAAGCACAGGGTTGAGATATTTGAATTTCAAAGACTGTCTGTGCTAAGCAGAAAAACAAAAATTGTCCCAAGATTGAGAGGGGAGTTGATACAAATGCAAACTGATAAAGCACAACCCAGTCTTCCTTAGACTGGAGGATTTTTTGTAGTTCAGCAAAATTTTAAGAGAAAAAATTGGAGGATTCACAGAGTAGCTGGTTTTGTAGATTGCCCAGTGCAAATACCCAAGAAATCAACTCAAGTTTACAATCATCATCTTTTCAGAGGGGAAAGAATATTTTCACACACACGTGTGCACAGGTAGAAAAGGTCTAAGCGTAGGGGGTGTGGAAAAAGGACAATCTTTCTGAAAATGAAGGGATTTAGTGTTATGAAAACTCACTCCTGTTTTTCACATTTCACCACAAGCTGATGGAAACTTTGGCAGAGAGTTCTAGAGTGCTTAAATTAAACATGTATTAATGCCTGCAAAATATGCACAGCCCCATAAGTATTCCACCCTCGCCCAGAGGCTGCACTGGAACCCCCTGGCAAGTTGGAAAGGTCCTGAGCTGATTGACGAGGTGAGGGAAAGCAGCTCCAGCTGGCCCAGGGGCTCATTTCTTTGAGAACTGCCTCCCTCTGTCCTTTTAGGTGGCCCAGCCTCATTCTCGGCTCTGCAAGTTGCCAACAAGCTCTGTCCTCTACTTTCCCCTCACCGTTTTCCTCCACAGGTTTCTGATAAGATCCAACCTCACATTCTAGGTAACCGGTTGCTAGGTTTCCAAGAACAGCTACTTCCTGGTAAACAGGAGCGAGGTTAGAATGAAGGTTAAGGACGCTTCCTGTTGGGTTCTGCAGCCATCGCTTGGTCATGCACACACCCAGGCAGACCCAGTCCTCCATTCCAACCACCTTTCTTATAGGTCTGCTCCATTCTTCACCATGATCTAGATTCTATTATTAATAAGCGTGGTTAGAACGCCCTCCAGGAGACCAGGACACGGTGGGAGCGAGCGGTCCAAGGAAGAGAGCTTCAGAATCTCCAAAGTCCGGAGGTCACAGAATAACGTGATCTGAGCATCGGGAGGGACATGATGCTCTACAGGTTCAGCTGGAGCAGGAAGAGATGCCCGTAGCTGGGAGAGAGGAGCAGAATGTTCAAGAGGAGGTCAAGCATCTGAGTGTCCCGAGCCCAGCCCCAGGGTCATGTGTTGTTGGTCAAGTCACCTACCCAACTTTAGTAACCCCAGCGTTTTTACCTACAAAAAAACACAGAACCACCTGTCTCAAGGACTGTTAAATGCAATAGTGTACGCAGGGCCACTAATGCTGTGCCTGGCTTGAGCAGGGCTGCTCGCCTTTCTTCCAATCTTCTTGACTGCAGGGCAGAGCATATTTGGAGAGGGAAGACCTGTTAAAAGCACAAGGACAGATTCCAGATGGACCTGGGAAAGATGCAATAAGATCACAAATGACTCGTTCCTGATCCAGCTGGCACGTGAAGCCGGAATCTGCAGCTCTGACTTGGATGCACATGCCACCTCCTTGCTCGAGGTCCCCACAGTGCAGCAAGGTCCTGCAGTGGCTGCCAGGACCTGGATCAGACAGGCATGGGTGGTTGGTCCTTGAATGGCCCTGGTGCCCACCTGCTGGTCACGGTGCTGGAGACCTTGCCTGCAGGGACTCCATAGGCAGACGCCATCATCGCATACACCACACACCTAGTGGTGCAGAAAGGCCTGCAACCTGTCTTAGGTCGCCCACAGGTACCCAAGTGACTCAACAATCTGACCCAGTGTGCCCTTATTCTGTGCTGCCCCCACCCAGGGAAGGGGAAACCACCAGAGGGAAATGACCTAAGCAGGAGAACCCACCCCGCAAGGCTGCAGGTCAAGGAGAGAAAGTTCTGAACCATTTGATGCGCTCCCCAGTTCAGCACAGAGGAGGGCACTATTTAGATGTGGAAACCCACACAAGGAGAGAAGGTGAAAGGTAACAGAAGTAAAGACAGGTGGACAAGATCTTTCTGGGGTCCATCTGCAGTCTGCTCCCCATCTTCCCCTTCCCCTCCTTTCTCTCCTCCTCCTCTTCTTCTCTCTTCTGTCTCCCAGAGGCTTCAAGCTCCCCAGCCCACATCCCACACATGCATTCATGCACACGCACACACACCACACAGCACCCACTTGCTCTCCTCCCTGCAACCCCCTTGGCCCCAGAGAGCATTCTGCCACCTTCCATCCCTTCCCTTGTCTTAGATCTTCTAATAATTGCACATGTCCTTGAGACAAATTCAAAGGCCAAGGAGAGATAAAATGAATTCTCTGTTAATAACCCCCTGAGCAAGTTTCTCAAAAGGATGTGACCCCGACAAACTCACTGACCTTGCTTTCTCCGTGATTCCCAATGTCCCCCACTGACACGGGGCTGATCCATCCATCATCACCCACTGCCTACTGCATGCTTGACCCTGAGAGGACTCCGAACCGCTATCAAGGCAGGCAGGAAGCCCTCACCCCGGCAGCCTCCCTCCCCTCATTGTAAAGAAGAAGAAACTGAGGCTCAGAGAGTTTAGGGAATCTGCCCAAAGTCACAAAATAAGTACGCCATGGAGACAAGCAGGAAACCCTTCATGCTATCATCGAGCTCTCTTGCAAGGCACAGAGGGGTGCCCGCTGGACTCTCGAATCTAACAGGAATGTTCTAGCCTACTTGAGCAAAGGAATTTTCTTGGAAACAGATTTGAGCCTCAGAGAACTGGAGAAAGACTGGAGAGCCAAGCTAGGAACCAGGACCACTTGGACCAGGGTGAAAGCAGAAAAATGAGGCCACCCTGCCATGGAGGTTCCCGGGTTCCCTCTAGTTCAGAGGCTCGGTGGCTCCTTCCTAACTCCAGAGGGTAGCAGTCTTGCTCACATGCTGTCTTCTTACCATAGGGCAGGCCCCAGCTTACCAGAGGGGGAAGAAGTCACCCACCAACAGAGTGCCACCAGGAGGGTGACACAGCAGAGTATTCAGCCAGGGCTGGGGACACAGATCACAGCAGCCTTCACAGAGCTATTTGCAATGCTGGGGATCCAGCCCAGGCCTGATGCAGGCGAAGCAAGTTCAGAACAGGAGCTTTGCTGGAAGGCAGAAGAGTTTATCCCAGAAACAGCTCCTTGGGGCTGTTAAAGCGCTGAGCCTGCTCCTGCTTTAATGCCATTACGCCCCCAGCAATCTCTGAGGTAGGGACCATTGGCACCCCACAGTGCCAAGGGAGGAAACTCAGACTCAGAAAGCTTAGGTTTCTTACCAAAGACCCTGTGTTTCTCAGTGACCCTGTCAGAATTTAGCCCAGGACTGGCTGACCGCAGAATCCAAGCCCTCAAAGGCTCTGCTAGCAAATCATGCCTCAGTATTATAGAGCGGCACACGCGACAATGCTCTCAGCTCCACCTCAGCTCACGCTCCCAGCAACCTACAGATTGCGGAGCCCAAAGATGCTAAAGCACCTCATCCCACATCGCACAGCTGATTAACAGGACAGCTGGCCCTGGCTCAATACCTTCCTTGAGATTCAGATGCTCCAGCGGATTTTGAGTGACCAACCAGGGAGAGAACCATTATCAGAACAAGAAAGAAGCGTCTTGTGTTCTGTTCCCAGTCAGGCCATCTGATATCCGCCTCCCAATCACCGAGGGCCAGCACCCCACTGCCTGGGGGTCTGGACACGATTAAACACAAATAAGGAATTGTTGCCTAACAAATTAGCAACAGGTAAAAGCAATCAAGCCATCTGTTGCCTTCCACCCACTGCCACCTCCTAATCCCCTTTGTCGGCAGTGTCCCCAGCTCTGTGCTCAGACACAAATTAATATACTGGCCTTTGCATATGTATTTGTGGCTTCAGGTGGGGAGAGAGCCACAGGAGCAGGTGGCGAGGAGGCAGTCCTGGGGACGCTTTGCCCATGCAAATGTCCTTAGTTAGGGAGGGAGTCTGCTGAAGGGCAGCTGGGACAAGAGCTGGATGGAGAAGATGAGCTGCATGGTAAGCGGGGACTGCAGGGCCAGCCCTCTGTCCCACGTTCCACGTCCCATGTCCCACGTCCCATGCACATGGAGGAAGCATCTCCATCCAGCTCCATCCCTCTGACACTTGCAGCTTTGGTCCCACCAGCCGCGTGAGACATGCTGAGTCAAGGAGAGGCCATACGATCACCCCAGGGTCAGCAGAAGGCCTGGAGGGGACAGCAGTGAGTCCCAGGCACCCAGACGGCCAGCTTGCCTAGCAGCCAGTCTCACACCACCTCTCAGAGCCTCAGAGTCCTTGTTGCACGTTTCTAAGGTGTGTGAGTGCACAGCACTACCCAGAATTCATGTTTTAAGAGTGGCTGGTATTTATTGAGCGCTTATGGCATGCTGAGCCCTTTTCTTCATTTCAGCCTCTCAGCATATTTTTTTTTTTAAAGAAGAGAAGGATAGTGAGAGAGAGAGAGAATCTCTTTAATTTAGTTTTTCATGTGGCCTTCATTGCTCCAACACTTTGTTGTGTACATGGTGCTGGGGTTTGAACCTGGGTCCTTGTGCATGGCAGGCAAGCACCGTAACTGCTGAGCCACCACTCCAGCCCCCTCTTGGCATATTTTTGAAGAGGTTGCTACGCCCATTTCGAAAATGGAGAAACTGAGGTTCCAGCCAAGAATGGACATAGTGCTGTGTACATGGGCGGCAGATGAGCAGGCCACGGTGAGGGCCCCAAAGATGGAGAAGGAGCACCCAGATTAGAAGCAGGGAACGGTATTGCACAGGACTTGCTGGGAGCAAGGGCTTGGTGGCTGGGGCCATGGTGGCTGGCAGCCAGTGCATGGCGAGGTGAGCCCGGACGGGGGCAGGTTCAGATCAGGCAGGAACAGGAGGCAGCCGCCAAAGTTCACCCAAAGATAGGTTTCCTCCAAGGTCTCCTACTGTCTGCTCTCGGTGCTGCCCCTGTAGGTGTGACAGGGACAGCGTCACCTCCTCAGAAAGTCTCCACAGGACCCCAGAGTGGTCCCAGAGAACTCCAGGGACTCCCAGGCTGGGACCTTCTACTAGTCACACCCAGACCACACACAGCTGAGTCCACATCCTTCCCCCTTTAAAGTCCTGTGTTTCCCAGGGTGGGGATAGCAAAGGAAGAAAGGAGTCCCCTCTATAAGTCTCCTGGGCCACCAAAAGCATAAACTTAGGCTTCTGAGGCACATCTCAAAGCGTCCAGGGACAAGTCAAGGAATGGGGAAAGCAGATTTCCAATGTTTACGGCAGACAGCAGGACAGCGGTGGGAAAGGTCCCAGTGACGCCAGGCATCCCAGCCAGGGAGTGACTGATCTGCATTCTAGTATCCTAGATTCTGCTCCATGCTGGCTGAGCGAGCTGGAGCCAGTCGCCCAATCTCTCTCCACCTTTGTACCCACACACTCTTGTGAAATGAGCAATCCTCTCTTTACAGAGCAGCCAGGGAGAGAAAATGGCTATCAAGCTCCCACCTCATCCCTGCACTTAGTAGGTGCTCAATAAATGCTAAGTGACCTTACTGTTCTCCCCAGTCTGAGAGAGGTCACCCCTCTCCCAGTCAATCAGCACCAACCCTCCTTCCCTTGTAGTCCCAAAGCTTTGCTGCATCTGAAGTTTTAAATCCCTTGTTAAAAATATGCTTCCAAACAAGCCAGAGAGGAGGCAGGAAAGGGAAACCGACAGGGAGGGAAAAGTGCTTCTTCACATGCAGCTGGACCTCTGATCCTGATGGTGGCTGGTGACAGCCTGGCTGCTAGTTCCTCTTGAAAATCAAAGGGTAAGGATTGACCAGCCTCACCACCTGGGGCTCTTTGAGAGTGGGAAGCTGGGCTGCTTCTGGAGCTGGCACGATGGGCTGGGCAGGGCTTGCAGTGGATGGGGAGGATACCCGCATGGTTGCCGCCAGCTGCAGGAAGCTGAGACATGCTTCTATTGAGCAGTCACACCTGAGGCCTCATCCTGGGCTTCTTGTCAGTCACCTGCTTCCCTAAGCCTCCATTACCTCATCTGTGAAATGGGCCTGCAGCAGCTGCCTGGCAGACTTGCAGAGTGGAAGGTGTGGGGTAGCAGTGAAGAGCCCTTGGCCCCTCTGCAGAGAACGGAGAGGAATGCAGTGAGCTCCAGGGTCCAAACACCAAGCCCGCCATCTCCTTGCACCCAGCAAACTTGCTCCTTGGGGCTCTCTCAGTACATCTTCCCAAATCTCTGGTCTCCTTGGGCTGGCATTCCCCTCTCTTCCCCCTCTGACCCCATACCCTCCCTATTGCCCATCTCCTGAGCTGTGGACTTGCCCCAGGTCACTCAGCTGGTGTGGAGCAGGATCTATGACACTCCTGAACTGGGATGCCTGACGTCCCTGGGACCTTTCCCACCACTGTCCCACTGTGGGGTCATAAACATTGGAGGTCTGCCTTCCCCAGTCCCCAACATGTCCCCGGCACCTTTTAATAGGTTACACTGCTTCCAGCCTCCCCCAGGCCCAAGAGCACCCAGCTGCAGATTCTTCTCCCTGAGGCTCAGGTCTGGTTTTCCATCCTCACGTCACACTCAGGCACACCACCCATTGGCAACTGCAGCACTTGGCAGTCACAGTGAGCCACACTCTAGGTGCCCCGGGCCTTACTGAATGGCCATCACAGTGCCTAGCACAGAGCTGGCACTGCACTGACCACAACCAGCAGCCCCCACTCCATGCTGTCTCTCAGCAACGCTGCCGTTTGCAAGATCCCCCCACCCCATCCTGCTTCCTTGTTGCTGAGACAAAACCCATCATCCTTCAGCATCCAGCTAAAAATGCTCTCACCTTCCAGAATTCCCCCACAATATCCTTTCCCTCACATGGTGCAAATCCAGAGTCTTCATCCTAGCACTCATCAAGTCTACTTAGAAGTGTCAGTTGCATAGCTGGGTAGCTTTCTAAGTCCGCACCGCATGTTAACATGCAACAGGATGCAAATCTGACTCCCCAGGAGGCAGTGTGAGCTGGGGCTGCTCTGGGGTGTTCCAGGGGCACTGAATTACCAAGGATGCACTGACGGTGAGAGGTGGAAGCAGCTACATGCGCCCCAGTCTGAGTGACTGCAGGGGCTGGAGAGGGAGGTCGTCCATGCACAGGGCTCCCCTACTGCCCCCTCACACACTCTGAGCAGATAGCCCAGACATCTTCACATTTTCTATCCTTGTGATTGGTGCAAACTAATCAACAGGCATGGAAAGGAAGTTCCAGGTGTGCTCTACCAGCTCAGCCCTGCTGCTGTGCATACCAAACACCCTAGGAACCCTGACAAAACAAGTCAGGACAACAGTGCATCCCCCTTTCTGAGTGTCATCCACAAGCAGGACTTCAGGGTCCTCACAACATTGGCCCACCTTCCAGGACACTGAAGGGAACAGTGCATGTGAGACCAAGCTGGGGTCCAAGCCCCATCCTGGGGTGAGCTCCAAGCCTTGTAGGCTGAACAGCTCTGCGTGGCAGGTGCTGTAGCTCCCTGAGGACCGAGCTGGGAGCAGAGCCCTCAGGGCCTGGGGGATATGAATCTCTTTCTGGGAGCTGGGAGCTGGGAGCTGGAAAGTTCCACTGGGTTAGGAAATGTGGGTGTGCATACACATCGTCCCTCCAGGCTTAGCTCAGAAGCAAATTCCTCCAGGAAACATTTTCTGAAAATCTCCCCCAGCTCCAGGCTCCAGGATGTCCCCAGAGCTCCCAATCTCAGCAAGTACCACCATGACAAGTTTGCAGGTCTGTGTCCAAGGTAGCTCTGGAGCCTTAACTGTAGGAACAGAGACTTGTTCTCCTCTGACTAGGGCTGGCACAGTGCCAACCACATCTTGGCTATTTAACAAACCTTTATTATATATGTGGATGGAGGGATGGATGGGTGGATGGTGGAGGGATGGATGGGTGGATGGTGGATGGGTGGATGGGTAGATGGGGGAATGGATGGGTGGATGGGTAGATGGAGGGGCGGATGAGTGGATGGGTGGATGGATGGGTGGATGGAGGGATGGATGGGTGGATGGTGAATGGGTAGATGGAGGAATGGATGGGTGAATGGGTAGATGGATGGGTGTGGATGGATGAGTGAATGGGTAGATGGAGGAGGGATTGGTGGGTGGGTGGATGGGTGGGTGGATGGGTGGATGGGTTGATGGGTGGATGGACAGATGGATGGCTGGATGGAGGGATGACTGTCCCAGGATGCAAACCAACTTTATGCACAGCTACATTTATAGAACACAGTCACCCACATGTAAGTGTCTGGGGGAGGGGAAGTGGAAGATGCAGAGAGAGGGGACAGGAGGATGCCTGGGTCCTGCTCTTTTCAACCTGGCAATTTGTCTAAGGCTAGTCTTCTGCGGATGAACTAAGGCAATGGAATCGGGGAGGAAGGCCCTCTGCTTGAATAGACCCCACAAGAGGGCAGCCAGCCCTCAGTCCCAGGGGCCTCTTGGGCCCAGAGCCAACGCCAGCCTTGGATACAAAAGCCCACATTCCCCGCTCCTGCCTCTGTTACATCTGCCCCAGTGTTCGCTGTGCCCATTCCAAGTTCCCCTGACTGAAAACCCCTAAGAATTTTCCATGCAGCACTTGAAACTACAGACACTTGGAGAATGACCCACAGGGACTTGTCACCCCCAACCCTCTGCAGAACACTCCAAGGCCTGAGCAAGATCCTCCCCAGACTGCCCATGTTGCGTCTTCTCCATGGCCTGGGGCCAACTGTGAGCATGTTCATTAATATTAATGTTAATAATCTCCTGCATTTGCTCCAAGGTTTCCCGCTTACGAAGCACTTTCAGATCCATCATCTCGGCTGATCCTGAGCAGCAGCCTGGGAGGTCAGTGGGGCAGCGATTACCGATCACCATCCCCATTTTATGAAGGGGGAACTAAGGTCCTGGGAGAGAAGAGGTCAGCTCAAGATCACACACAGCCTGGCCTGGAGGGAGGTTGTGGCAGATTTCAGGCATCCTGATCCCCAAGCCAGCTTGGTCCCTCCATTGTGCCCCATTCCTCCTCTGCTCTGTAACTGTCTTCGTTAGCATCATCTCCTCCTTCAGGTTATCTGTTCTCAGTCATTAGAAAGACAGCTGGAAATAAATAAGAAAGGCAGACTCCAGCCATCTGCTAAAATGGGTTAAATGACCTGCCAAGGGATTTGCTGGGTGACCTTGGTCTAGACATTTCCCTCTCTGAGTCTTCATTTCCTTAGTGTCTACAGAGAGGACCAGACTTATCTCTCGCTGCCCTTTCCCTCTGCAGGAGGCTGCTGAAACCTAAGGTATAAATAACCCTTGGGTCCTAACAGGGACTGGGAACAGTCAGGACCCTGGGATCGGGACAGACATTTGTCATGAGCTGTGACTGCCGGGTCATGGCGCTATGAAACTCCAGAGGACTCCCAGGAACTCTCCTGAGGATGGGGATGGAGATAAACAGCTTCAGTGTAGCTGTTCTGTGACAACTGTTTTAAACACATTATCAACATACCTTAAAATATCGCTAGCAGATGGCAAATACTGCCACTTTAAAGATGAGGAGTTTGAAGTCCAGAGAGGGTGACTTGACTGCCCAAAGTCACCCAGCAAATGACAGAGCCGAGTTTCAAACTCATATCCGGATCACTTCTCAGTGTGAAGTGCTTAATGACGCAGAAGATGGAACGGGAAGGGTACACAGTGGACGCCCCTAAACCCACCCCCCATCTCTGCTATCCTCCTTAGTCCTCATTTCCTCCCTCACTTGACCCTGTAGCATCACCCTAGGTTGGGTCTCCTCTGCTGGACCAGCTCGCCCTGTCATCTCAGCGCAGGAGGAGATTTATGGATCTCTCTTCAAGGATTTTTCTTTAATAATAACATTTATAATCATTTTAGAAATTAAGAGCTGAGGATGCAACGCATTTTAATTAAAATAATCCACAGTTGATAATTATAGGACTCTCTTAGCTGGAACCATCTTCTCTCAATCTGTCACAGTCCCCAAGGAAGGCAAGAGATAACCAGGAGTGAGTGAGTGAGTGAGGAGTCCCAGGACTTGCATGTGACCTAGGAAGGTCCGGGGTTTGCTCTCAGAGGCTGCCTGCTGCAGAGGTGGCTGGGGTTGAGCTGGGCTGGCACTGGCTTTGGGCTTGGTGCCCTGTGAGCAGAACAGGGATAGTTTTCCACAAGAGGACAGCTGCCTTTCCAGAGCCCACCCGCGGGCACCACCTTCCACCTCTCACTCCTGGGGGCTCAGCAGAGGAGACCCAAGACACAGAGGGACAGGCCAAGGCCTTCCTGCCAATCCACCCCAGCCCCACCCTCACCCCACCCAGGCACTGTCCTGCCTTCTGTGGTCAGGAGAGGGCAGTGAAGGCCACCAGATGCAGACCGTCCCTAAAGAATGGACTCCCTGATGGAACTTAAGGGACAGGAGAGGAGCCTGCTCAGGAAGACACACACCTGACACAGAGTTCAGCCAGTCAGCTCTGGCCCCATTTTAGCAGCTCCCACACCTCATTCCCTTAGGAGCTCACATTCCAGCAGAGATGATATACATAGGACGTGGGTATCCCCAAGAGGAAGTTGCAGCAGTCAGCGTCCTGAGAGGGGTGGGGTTTGTGTGGGGTCACAGGGCATGTGCTGCCTCAGCAGGGCAGTGAAAGATGAACAGGAGCCCACCAGCTCAATGACCATCGTCACTGCTAGAGTGTCTTGATTGCTCGCTATGTGCCAGGCCCTGAGCTGCTCTGTGCCTCTTATCATCTGAGCTCCACGAGCCTGAAAGAGGTTGACTTCACTTTCAGCACCCCAGTTTTTCCCAGGTAAAGAAACAGTCTTAGAGAGATTGCAACCATGGGTTTATGGTCACATAGTAAATAAGAAGCAGAGCTAGACTCTGAGTCCTGATCCTTCAATGCCAACCCCTCTGCTTAGCTGACATAGACCCTCCAGGGTAACATGTGTCTGGGACAGGCAGCCCCTGCAGAGAGAATCCTACAAAGCAGGTGACAGCTGATGTCCGGAGGCAGGAGTGATGTGTGGGAGTCATCCTCCCATACCAGTTGTGGAGATCTCTGGCACCTTGCTGGGTCTGAGTCCCCCATCAGTGAGGGTGGGATAGGGCTCCCTCTAGCTCAAAGGGTCTTCAACTTCCTGGGCACCCAGAGTCACCTTCTGTCCCCATTGCTCTCCCATAGGCAGCAGGAGGGGGCCCAGGGATGATGCCCCAGCTTAAATCCATGTAGAGCAAAATGTGATGGGGAAGAGGACTCTGACAGTGGCCTTGAAGTGGCCCCACTTGGGTTCCCGGAGCCTCTGCTTCCGCCTGGGGAAGATGAGGGACGTGGGCTGGTCAACTGAGGGAAATGCTTGGATGTCTCCAGCAGGAGGCAACAGCTGCCCTGGCCAGAGGCAGGACCTGTTCCTCCAAAATGCTTTCCCCACCCTCCCCACCCAGGCAGCTTCCTCTCCCCACTCCCACTGGAGCTGCCCCAAGCGCTAGGCAAGGGCATGACGAAGATTACGCAGACTCACTCATGGATAAAATTGGTTCTTGGCCTGAAGGGCAGCAAGGGGGAGCCATGATAAGCACTGTGGGGGGCCCAGGGCACACACGCTGGCAGTGAGGCGGGGCAGGGGTGGGAGTTGGACTGTAGATAATCCAGGGCAAACCAACAGGGCCACCCCTGCACCCTGCATTTTAGGAGTCACCCCATCCCCAGGCCAGTATCTGCTCTGCACCTGCCAGAGTGCAGACAGCCATTGGGATCCCTAGGAATAAGCTCGGCACTTCTGGGGAGCAGCTCAACCAGGGTTGGGCGATCTGTGGAGAGTGTGCTAGTTGTACAAGGCTCGGAGCTGTGGACAAGGGCGGATTAAGCAAGAGCTGGGAAGGAGGGGGATTACAGAGCCTCGCGGAGCAGGGCTTCTCAGCACTGCCCTGAGAAGCACATCTTTCACGCCCGCTGCTTTAAGCGGTGGCCTCTGTGGATGCTGCTTGCTCTGTCCAGAAGGGGAATTTCCCTCCCCCTTAGAGAACACTGGAGGCCAAGGTGGTTTCAGTAACAGTTTTAATTGAAGCTAAAAATAGTGGAGCAATCGCATTTCATTTCCCAGTATTCTGTAAGAACAGGCACCCAAAGCAGGTGGAGATTTGCAAACATTCAAGGGAGCTGGACAACATTTAGAATAAAATATGCGTATAAAAGAGAGCAAATATGTGACAGATATAGGGATGGGCAGGAGGAAGCCATATGAGAAAATGGCCTTCATTGTCAAGGTCTTTGCTTTTATGTTAGGAGGCGGGTTCCAGGGTTCTTGCTTATTGTTAACATGTATGAACGAATGAATGAATGAAAACTGGAACCAACCATGAGTCAATGATGAGAGTATAATAAAGAACACAAATATCCAAATTTGGTGCATCTGAGCTCCAAAAGATGGGGGCAAGTCATGAAAATAAAATGTCAAGTCTAAGATTAGACTGTTCTATGCCTGCTTCTCGCCTCTTGGACACCTCAAAGCTTTTAGGCTTTCCAAGCTGAGTCTTCAAGTCCAGATTATTTAGAAAATTCCCCCTGAATCAAACAAGAGACCCAGTCTGCTATTTTGCTGTACTGGACATTACAGGGAAGAAAATAGCTTTAAACTTAAAAAAAAAATGTTCTAAGATGCTACAGGCCAGATGGCTTGTATTCCTCCTCAGGCCCCAGAGTTCTCCCTCCTGAAGAGGCTAGTGAGCCAAGGACACCGAGGCTGTGGGAAGAGGCAAGGGGCAGGGGCTCAAGGACCAGCTCCTCTCTCCTTTCCCTGCTTCAGTGTTCTCGTACTGAGCAGCTGGGTTCTGATTTGACTTCAGATGCACTGGGTCTCTGGCCATTGCTGTCCCCTGGTAGAACAAGGGCTATTGCCCCTGCTCCCCACCTTTGTCTCCATCTCCCACCCTTCCTCCCCTCCCTAGGGCTCTGAAGGCCCTGTGGGTCCCCTCCTGCTTGCCTGCCTTAGGTGTTCAGCTTTTCCTGAGAGCTGGGTTGGGCCCTTCAGGGCGCCTCCACTTCCCAAGAGATCAGGAAGGCAGGTCTGCCAGTTTCAGTCCAACAGTTGCCCTGGTTCCTTGCCTTAGAGCCTCTGGGGAAAACAGGTGTGGGGGCAACCTCATTCCTCTACCTGTTCAAGCTGATCTGTCTCCATCTCTCATCTCATAAGCTCTAAAATCTAAATAAACCCCCATGGGGCCTGCTGAAGTGGATGGGCCACGGGTTAGTCTACTGCAGAAGCTGAGAGAAACAGTTGGTTTTGTGTAGACACGGAAGGAGAGAAAGCAAACTCTGGGTAAAGCCCAGGAGGAGATGGGTGAATGCCTGGGCTGAGCCTCTTCTCCAAGGCCTATCACACCTGTGTGCGGCACTTGAAGGTTTATGCAGCCCTTTCCAGAAAGTCATCTCACGAGATGGTGCTTTGAGAGTTTTCAGCCCTGTTTCTTTTCTGGATAGGGCCAGTGGCTCAGGAGTAGGAAGGCCCTATCTATCAGGTGTGGCTCTAGGGTGACAAGTGACGGGCCCAGGTTCACAGTCACTCACAGAGGGAGGCCTAAAGTCCAGGTTTGCAGATCTGCAGTCTGGAGCACCCTCAGGTCACCATGCCAGTCTCCCTACGGTCAGCTAGGAGAAAACCTGAGGACATCCATCGTATGCAGGCTGCCCACAGGGAAAGAGGCAGATAGAAAAGGAACCAGGCCAAGGCTTGCAGGACTGGTCGCTGCTGAGACAAGTTTGCTTCAGTCTAAGGACATCACTGGTAATGGGACTCGAGGAAAGAAAGGCCAGAAACAACAGGGTGGACTCTTGGCTGTGCGTTCTAGCTGAGACTTCGGACCCCATCACTTTCCTTTTCTGGGGTTCAAGAGTCCCTTTTACAAAATAAAATGTCCTTACTCAGCTTCCTGCCTCACAGGCCACATTGAGAACTACATGTGATGTGATGTATAATACACAGAGGACTAAGCTATTCAGCTCAACAGCTAACCCTTGGCTCTGCGTGCTGCCCAGCAGAGGTGAGGGATGGCTGCCAGGTGGCAGGAGTGCACCCCAGGCCGCTTGCCCCCTCCAGGACAGTAAAATTCCACCAGTGTTCCTGGGGCATCTCTTTGCACATGGTTCTGTGCTCAGCACTAGCGACAAAAGGTTTCATTGATCAACCCGGACCTTGACTTCTTTGAGGTCAGACTCTGGTCCTAAGATTCTCCATCTCAGGATCCCCAAAAGGGAGGCAGTAAAAACATTCATGCTAAGCCCCATCCTAGGCCAACCAAATCTGAATCTGTGTTGTTTTTTTTTTAAACTCCCAGGCTGCTCTAATATGCAGTCAGGATGAGACAAGAAAATAAGCAATTACACTCTACATTCTTATCCTTGGTCTACTCAAGAAAGTACAGAGGGAAACTTGGAAAGCTGCCTAAGGCAGATTTTGGTGGTAGTGGTGATGGTGGTGGGAGGAAGGTCAGGCAAAGCTTCCTGGAAAAAATGATGGATGACCTGGTGCATGCAACTTGTTGGCAAGTTGGAGGGCCTGAATGAGGGCAGTTTGGCTGGACTGATCCAGAAGGTGTTGGGGGAGCTGAGGCTGGAAGGGGCAAATCGGCCCCCCTTTGCAGTTTTGGCCTGGTAGGGAAGTTTCCCAGACCCCAAAGGCAATAGGGCACTTTGACAGGACTGAAGCCAGGGAATGATGTGATCAGATGTCTGCTACCGCCTGGGAAATTAATGTTGCTCATCTGGGCTGCAAAGGGCTCCCAGCAGGTTGGGGTCAAGACCTCTCTGCTATTGCCCAGGGGAATCTGAGGAGGACAGACACTCTCCCCAGGGTTACTGGGTGCTTCCAGTTTAATATGTGTTCTGCGATGCATTAGCCATGGGCTCCCAAGCCAGCTAAATCCCTGCTACTAATCGGCTGCTGAGGTGGGATCGATGGCAACTGCATTGATCTCGCCTCTCTTCGGCTCCTTAAAGAGCTTATTGACCGGAGAGCCTCAGGGGGCTGGGACGTGCACCAGCAGAAACCTGAGTCTTATCCAATCAAAAGAGGAAGGAATACCAGGGGAGGGGCCCCTCCCCAACCCTGCCACCCACCACACACTGGCCATCCCATTCTCCAACCCCTGGCCACACAGAAACGCCTTTCGTCCTATTCCTTTGCACCAGGAGATATCATTTGTCTGAAAAGGGTGTGATCCCTACCCAGATTTGCCCAGTCTGACTTCCCTTTCCGGGTCCACTGCAGACATCCTGTCCCCTTGTAAGCCTCCTCCGGCCTGAACTCACCCAGGCTGTCATCCTCTCTGCTCCTGCGCGTTCAGGGTGTTGGATAGGTATCCGGATGTGTATTGCTTCTCAGGCTGTTTGCAGGCATCTGCAGCATCTTCTCCCCTAGAATATGAGCTCCTCAAGGACAACCACACTGTCATTCGGTTTTGTGTCCCCAGCATAGAGAAGATGCTTAATAAAGGCTTTTCTCCTCCTGCAGTGCTAGGGAAGGAATCCAGGGCCTCTCACGTGTCAGGCAAGCGCGGTAGCACCCTCAGCCCAATAAGCGTTCTTGAGTGAATGAGTCACTCAACCAATAAGTGCTTCAAAAAGTCCTAAGGGTTCCTTCTCTAGGCCAGGCCCAGCGCGGCCCCCGGAGGGTGCCCAGTGGCAGAGATTCCCTCTAACAATGGGTGGCCTCAGTGAAGTTCTGGGAGGAAGCTTAGGCTTTACTGCCACTAGTTCAATCTCTAGTTTTATATGGTTTTATAGTTAGCGTCACAGGCCCCAGGGGCGGGGGAAGTAACATCCAAATCTCACAAAAGCAGATGGCAGGCCCAGGTCCCTCCACAAAGCCACTGAACACCTCCTACCTCTTCAGGTGAGGCTGGCTGAGCTGGTACCTATTATCTTGGCCATGGTATGAAGGCTCCCAGAATCACCAAATCCCCATGGAAGAAAGGATGTACTACTTCCTGTCTATAAGCTTCAGCTTCTCAATCGGTAAAATGGGGAAGAGTTTACCTTATCACTTCCCATCTCAAGAGAATCTCTGTGAGCAAACGGAGATTGATTTGAATGCTGTCTTCACAAGGTCACATGTTACTGTCTGGTGTTCAGGACTCAGGACAGAAAGAGTACAGTCAGGAGGTCAGGCTAAGGAGCACAGCCTGTTGGGGCCTGTTTGCTAACTTTTTATTGAAATACATCACACTTACATAAAAATGTACTTATCATAAGGGTGTGGCATAATAAAAAATTTAAAAACCAAACTGCAGATGGTAACCAATGTCCAAATCAAGAAGCCTAAACTTTCCTGACCCCTGAAGCTCCCCAGGCTTCCTTCAAGTCACTACTATACAACCCCTGTGCTGACTTCAAACACCAGAGATTAACTTTGCCTTTTTTTTGCTTAATATAATTGGAAGCT
>PVKS010004240.1:0-47686 GCA_004027875.1 Aplodontia rufa | reverse complement strand
CCCCCCAGGTTTAGCCTTTACAGACCATGTGACATTCACCTCTAGAAAGTATATTTCAATTGTTCCCAGCCCTCCCCACAGTGATGCTCCCCCTCCTCTGAAGCCACAAGGCAGCTGTTGCTGAGGACACACGGTAGACACTGAGGCCACCCTGCTCGCCCTCCTCCTGCACACGCTCTGTGTTTGCTGTCAGGTGGGCACCCCTAGACAGTGGGCAGTGGGTCTCACCCTCCCGTCTATCACAGCACAAACAGCACCAGGCACATTTATGACACTTCAGAAATGGACATTGGATTGCGCTAGATCCCGGCTTTGGAAGGATAGTGCCAAAGCAAGAAGACTCACACTCTCTGCCCACATCCCCGAGAATAATATTTATGTAAAATATGGAAAAACTGATGCTGAACATGGCAAAAACCCACAGGCAGTGGCAGATGAGGAAATGCATCACATTAGCCTTAAAATCCAGAAGAGCACAAGTGCTATGGCTTGTCTTCACCCTCTCTCTCCTCATTTGTGCAAATAATCAGAAATGGCTTGGTGGGCACTCAAGTTTTGGGTAGCGTGAATTTCAGCACCATGGCTAGATAATCCTGTTGGCTGCTCTCAAGGAGCTACAATGAAGTCTCAGGGCAAGGTCTCCCTGGTTTCAATCATGTTCACATTTCACTGTTCATTCCCCATGGACCTCCACCAATCTCTAAAGACCTTTAACCTATACTTTCTAAAACTATCATCCTTAAAGTCAGATTGACTTGGGGTTCGAATTTCAACTCCATTACTTATTAGTGTGGCTTTGGGAAAATTACTCAGTCTCTCTGAACCTGAATTTTTTTTATTGATAAATGGGATTATAATATTTCTTTATTCTAGATATTATGTTTTCACATTAAAAATTTACTTTTGGTTCTCATTTGTGATTTCTTTCTTTTTTTCTTTCACTGAAATCAATTCTGTCTTTATATTCGTTGTGAGTATACTTTTCGTTACATCCTTAAGTATAATTATAAAAGCAGTTTTAAAATATTTGCATCTCAATTGATTATTTCATCTGGGTCAAATATTCGGACTTCTTTCTATGTCTAGTAATTTAGAACTGTCTGCTGGGTATTGTGGATGACATGTTACACAGATTTTGGATTCTATATGTTGCAATAAAGAACACTGGTGTTTGCATGTCTGTTTAAGTGGTTAACTTGTTTAACCTGCAAATCGTTATGCCTTCAGAGAGCAGCACCTGAAATTCTGTTCCTTGAGTCTTAGCTGGGCAATTTGGTGTCTGGCACATACATTGATTCAGAAGCTAGCTGGGTATTTAGCAGTTTTTACACAGAATGTAGGGTTCCCTGGTTCACCCCTTTCTAGATTTTCTCCTTTGCTATCCAAATGTCATGATTACCTTGAAATTCATTCCCCGGTTAAGATCTATGCAGCTGGGATCAGAAGCAGAAATTCCTAGACTCCCTCTCTGAAAGCAGTGTTGAGCCTTAACCCAATCCGTGAGTTGATTCCCTGATAGGGACTAACTGGCAACTGAAGGCAGGTGGGGTGCGGCTAGGGGAGGTGGGTCACTGGGACGTGACTTTGGGGTATATATTTTGTGTGGGGAGTGGATTGTCTCTCTGCTCCCTGGAGCCAGGCCTTCCGCCATGATGTTCTGCCTCCTCTCCAGCCCAGAGGAGTGGAGCCAGCCTTCTAATGAGGCCTCTGAAACTATGAGCCGCTAAACAAACATTTCCTGCTAAAAATATTGCTTTCTAGTCTTTTTAGTCACAGCAGCAAAAAGCTGACTAACACAGTGTATGAAACCCAGTTTCCCAGTCCATCAAATGGGAAAAATACCTAGTTGGCCAACTTTACAAGAAAATGAGAAAATATTCAGAATATGTAAGAGCTTTTTTCTTAAGCCAGTGCATGTATGTAGGACAGTGCCACTGTGACCCTTAAGTCTCCAGCCAGTCAGAGCAACACAGGACTCTTCACTGGCAGCAAGACAGTGAAATGCCTCCCGCTGTCTGAGGGAACCCAGGAAATGGCAAGTTCAACCGAGTTTGGCGTTCAACCTCACTGCCTTCAAATCCTTGCTGCTCTGCTTCCTCACAGTGGGCCTCGGGGCAAGTTACTTCACTTCTCTGAATCTCAGTATTCTTAGCTGAAAAATGAGAATAATAACGATAATGGTAAGAACGGTAAATAAATCATGAGGTTATTATGAGGATTAAACGCGATTATGTGTGTTAAGTGCTTTGCACAGTGTCTGGCATATGGAAAGTATTTAATAAATAATAGCTAGCAATAAAAATGGCAAATGTTACCTGCGGGTGCACTTCTCGACAGAGGCTCTGAGCAGGCTGCCCATCGCCATGGAAAGACTGGGCTTCCGTGCCCCTTGCTGTCTGTGACCTTCTGTGCAGCCTCTGACCCTGAGGAACTTGCTGCTGGTCTTGGGACCTCAGCCCCTCATCTGAAGCATCAGGGGGTCAGATTAGAGGCCATCCTGAGGTGTGCAGGCAGTGATGGAGTTGACTCGAAGCTGCTCAGGCAAAGTGAGGAACACAGAGAGCAAGGGAGGATCGGTGAGCCCAGATCCTGGGCAGCTGTCTGCAGCAATGGGAAGGAAGCCAGATGGTTCAGAGCCCAGGAAATGTGGCCTCACTGGGGTGGGCTGCAGGAAAGCTCTGGGGGGAGATAGATTTCCCACATGGAAGGGGCAAAGGCTGCCACCCAAGGAACTCAGAGCCAAAGCCGGCCAGGCTGAGGGACCAGAGGCCCCCAAGTGGAAGCTGGGATTTCAGGAACAAGTCAAATCCAGAGCTCCTGGCCCTCCTGTTCGGATGGGAACAGGTTTCATTTCCATCCTCAAGTGAGCTCATTCCTGGGCCTGGCCCAGCAAGACCTTGCTGAGCACATCTCTTCCCTACCTTCCCATCCCCATGCTCCTCCAACTAGAGAAAGAGGGAAGTGTGAACCCTGTCTTTGTCACTCACTGATCTGTGACTTTGGACGCAGCACTGGAAACCTTGTCTCCACATCTATAAAGAGACATAATGATCCTACCTTCAGAAGATGTCAACGAGACAATGCGCAGGAAGTTCACAAGCAAGGCACAGGGAACACATGACCCGCCCATCCCAGCCACTCACAAGGTCCCCAGCACCAATGAAAATAGAGGCCTAGGGATTCACGTCACTCAGTATGCATCTCACAAAACTTCTCCATTTCTCATGAAACACTGGTGGGCATTTATTAGGCCAGGTCCTGGCTAGGTGAGAACTTTTCAAAGTTTGTTATATACATGAATATCCCAGAATCACTTAAAAATGCAGACGTTGAGTCAGTAGGTCTGGGGTAGGACCTGAGAGTCTGAATGTCTAATAAGGTCCCAAGTGGTGCTGGAGCTGGTGCCTGTGAACCACACACACTTTGAGAAGCAAGAAGCTAGATGCTAGGATTACATTTGTGGTCTGCGTGGAGCATGCAGAGGGAGATAGGGAAGAGGAACTACGCACTTGCAGGTGCTGGTGTCACACACAGTGAGGGGTAGGCAGGGGTGTTATGGGAACAAGAAGACAGACATCTAACCTGACCTTCAGAAGTCTTTCAGGGCTTCCGGGGAAAGATGGCATGTGGAGGAAATGGTCAGATCAAGGGGAGAGTAAGAGGGTGAGGGATCAGAGAGCATTGCCGGGAACAGCCCACTGGAAGGTCCTCAGGCCATGGCTGATGGGCTGAAAAGAGTCTGTCCTGCCAGACTGAAGAGCTTGGGAAGGACTATGGGTCATGGGCCTACAGAGGTGGGCAAGGGCCTGGAAGCCACATCTCTGAGCTTAACTGGATGAGTGGCAGAGAGCCTTGGAAGGTTTTGGAGCAAGAAGTGTCACGGTCAGATTGGCAGTTTGGAAAGCTCTCTGGCTGCTGGGAAGACAGCGGCCCTCCAGGCATATCCCAGGCTGGACCACTGCAAGGAGAGACGTGAGCATCATAACCATTCTTTCCCCTGCTTCCCTATGGCACCTGCCATCACCATCACCACTGTCACAACACCCAGCCCAGCCCAGGAGCTGTAAGCCAGCAGCCAAACACAAGAACCTCAAGTGCCGCCTCCCTTCCTCCCTGCTTTGTTGGAACCCAGCCAAGGTCTTAGAGAGGAATGGAAAACGAAGGACTAGTCCCTTCAATAACACGCTTCCACACCAGGCCTTCCAGCCCAACAGGCCTGCCGTTCACCGAACAGAGAATCTGAATGAGCTGCTGGGACGGAAGAAGGAACAGCATATAGGTGAGGAAGGCAGTGTCCTCCCCATTTAATGAGACATCCAAAACTTGGACAATCCGGGGAGATGGGAGACCTTTCTAGAAGACCTGAGTTGCCGCACTGGCCTCTCCTCTTGGTACCTGGAGCATCTGAGCAGGACGGGGAGCAACGGCAGCCCTCAGGGATAGAATGCACCTCTTGAGCTTCCCATGTCCTAGGGAAAGGGGTTGGATTTCAACTGTGCCTCTCAAGGTAACTTTCTGAGTCACCTGTGTGGGGATTGAGCTAAATGACACCAGCACAGATACATCCATCTTTGGAACAGAGCCTGCCTCCCCAATGGTGAAAACACATGTGTGTTCTTCTGAACTAACTGACCTTATTATGTTGGCCTCTGGCCAGAGTCTGTGGTCTCAGATTCTACTGTGGGTCTATGGTCTCTTGCCAGGGACTAGAGGTGGCTCGGGCAATGACGGGGGCTGGCAAGAACTCTGAAATTGAGATCAGATGACTGCCTGACTCCTGGTTCTGTTTACCTGTCTCACTGGACTGAATAAATTCTCAGATTCTCCCTGGCCTCCATTTCCACATCTGTGACATGGAGATGAGTTTTCCATCCCTGTAAGTGGTGGTTGTGGGCATGAAGGGCAACAACTGAGCATTTGGAGAACTTTGAATGAGATCTGTAAGGATTGTGTCATTTTCCAGGACCCTTCCCTGGCAGGCCTGTAGGAGACATGATGGTGCGCTGGGCCCAAGGCAGCCTCACCCAACCCCTAAATTTCCAGCTTATTCCCAATACATTCCACTGAATGGAGGAGCGAAGAGCCTTTGTTCCAATCCTAGCTGCCTTGCCCAACTTGGTGACCTTTGACAAGTCACCCTTCCTTCCCAAGCTATGGCTTCTTATTTCAACTGGAAATATCCACTTGTGGGGGTTTGCAAGATAATGTCTACAAATTACATGGGAGATATGCAGCCACCTTCTGTCTTCTCCCCAGGATAAAGTAGCTACCAATATAAAACCTCAGATAGCAGAATCCTGGCAGGAAATCCAACCACACCTTCCCACTCATCCCTTAGGACCTTAGCCTCTGTGGTTACCCATGCTGCCCTCCCACCACACTCGCTGATTCTCCAGTCAATCTACAAGTGTAGAGACCCCCACGTAGTGGCCAAGGCAGAAGATAAGGGCGTGGAGCAGGCAAACATGGGAGATGGCATACTGGAGGCATCGAAAGATCTACATGGGCAGGGACCCAGACTCACACAAATGGGAGTAATGAGGTGAGCATCATCCCAGGCTCCTGGCATCTCTGTTGGGTGCCAAGTGTGTAACAGAGGCAGGGGATGCCCAGGTATGAGAGCAGAAACAGTGTCCTGAGGGCTGCATCATCAAGGATGCAAAATACACCTGGAACATGAGCCAGAGGCTAGAGGTTCCTCACAGGTGAGTGTGTATGAGCCTGGGAGGCATTTGAGGGAGTGGGGGACATTCTTTCAAGCTTAGCCGCTGGTTAGCTGTCCTTACCTGCGGCTGCAGGACGGAAGGATAAATGGGTATCAAGTTATGCAGAAGCAGACAGACCTGGCATATGGCCGTGAGGCCTCAAGTAAGCTGAGTCACGTTTCTGCACTCCATTTTCCTCCTGGGCCTAATGGGCAAGGAAAACCCTTTCTGCCTGCCACCCAAGACTGCCAGGAGCACAGAACAAAAGGCTGCTGGGATTCCCACTGGCAATCTTTGCCACTAAGTCACTGAGTGGAGAGGCTGGTTGTGCACATTCTGAATGCAGTCACACACCATTCTTCTCCCCCAGGAGAAGTGGAATCTTTGCCACTAAGTCACTGAGTGGAGAGGCTGGTTGTGCACCAGGAGGGACTCAGGTTTGGCTTTCTGGTTTGTTTGTTTTTAAAGAGAGAGGGATAGTGAGAGAGAGAGAGACAGAGAGAGAGAGAGAGAGAGAGAATCAATTTTATTTAGTTTTTCGTGTGGCTTTTGTGGCTCCAAGAACTTTATTGTGTACGTGGGTGCTGGGGTTTGAACCCATGTACTCGCACATGCTGGGCAAGCACCGTAAGCACCAAACCACCACTCCAGTCCCTGTTTGTTTGTTTTTTGAGAGAGTTAATTTTGTTTATTTTTCATCTATTTATTGTTTCTCTGACACTTAATTATGTATGTGGTGCTGGGGTTTTAACAGGCAAGCACTCCAACTGCTGGGCCACTGCTCTAGCCCCAGAACCCTGATTTTTTGGGGTAGGAGGAGGAAGAAGAGGCAGCAGGATCTGGTGTCTCTTCCAGGAAAACTACAACCACAAGTCAGGGCCAGGGTCATGGTTTCCAGCAGACAAATGCCACAAACCCGAGCCCTGCCATGGAGGTACCCATCCTAACCGGAAAACACAGTGACATTCAGAATCTCCTGCCTGGAATGATTCAGCTTTTTGTCCACCCACCTGCTCATCCCCAATTCCCTGTCCCACTTCCGCCTTGCACCCTGCTGTCCTGAACCTGTCTTCCCTGAGCTCCATATCTGGTCCCTGAGGTACCCAGGCTGATGGCCTGGCCTGGCCTGGCCCTCAGGAGCACTGGCGGAGGTCTTGCAGTTGCCAGGACACAGTGGGCTTGCGCTGCAGCCCAGTCTTCTCTCCGCCTCCACTCTGCGTCCTCCCGGAGACCTGTCACGGAACACTCAGTGTTTCCTCCTTGCTGGATAATTAAGCATCCTTGTCCTCAGTCCCCTTCCTAATCTATTCATGGAGAGTCATTAGTAGATAATTGGACAGAACTAAAGAGCCCTGACAGCTCTAGGCTGGACTCCGAGGCCCCTCCCATGGGCCTCACTGCCTCCTAACCTGTGCCCCTGGCCAAGGTGTTGGCCCAGGTAGATTTTCCCTGCTGTGTTTCCCCTTTATCACAGTCACTATTGACAGCTGTGTCTCCCCTCCTGCTTCCCATTGCACAGCAAGGCTGAGCAGGGACCATGCATCATCCAGCTCTGTGCCCCCATTACCAGCCCTTCCCCTGGCAGATACTAGGTGCTCAATAAATAGTTGTTCAATGAATAGATGAATAATGGCGTTTCAAAGATGACGATGACCTCTTTCACCTCATCGTTTCAGTTAAGGGGCTTTCTGGCATCTGTGACTGAGGCTGGTAGTCAAAATACTTAGAACCAGCTCGGGAACAGAGAACCTGCTGCTCCTGCTGAGGCAGGAGCCGTGGCCGCTGGGGTGCTCACAGATCTCTGGGGAATAACTGTATAGTGATTGAGGTGGAAGGCAGTTGGTGGGTGTTTCATCAGGATTCTGGGGCGTTGAGTGGAACATCAGCTGAGTGAATGAGTGAGTGACGCATGGCTATCTTGAGGTCACTCGGGCTCTTTCCTCTGCCTGCCCGTCCCCTCACCCTTCCAGCTGGAGCCAATTTGGATGAGTTAGGGGATGGAGCAATGGGTGGAGCTCTGGGTTCCAGGAATGGAGCAGAGGCCGCAGCAGTGGCAGAGCTTCAGAAGGGGGAATGAATGCACATGATGAGCCTTTTGAGGCCACCTCCAGGCAGGATTTAGGCTCATGCAGCACCCAGTGACAGGTGCTTGGAGAGACCTGGGCAAGCAGCAAGGAGCCGGAGGCAGACTTGGCAAAATTGCCCTCCACGGAAGGACTGGCCAAGCACACCAGGCCGGTGGGTGTACCTGCAGAGCTGGGCTACAGGGCAGGAGCCAGAGCTTCAGAGGCACGCTGTGAGTGAGACCTAACTCCTGGGTCAAACCTCAGCTTCCTTTGAGTGCCTCTGGCCTGGCATTGGATTGCTCTGGAGACTGAGGCCAGGTGGAATCCCAGGTGGATGGGTTAGGGAAGCTGGAGATGTCTCTACAAGGAACAGAGATGCCCGGGGCACAAGTTAGAAAGACTGAGCGCTCCCTCGCCTGGGAGGCATGGGAGTTGTGATTCAAAGGATGCCAAGGAAGTCCAGCACACAGTGTCCCCTGCTGCTTCACTGAGTCACTGGGAGTCGCTCCCTACTCCACGTGTTCCCTGAAAAGGCTCTTCCCCTTTGCAGTTGACCTTTTTAGTGAGCACCTGTGCCCTAAACATTATCACAGTTGGATCGGCTGAATTGCACACTTGTGGATGAAGCTCCAGAGACACTGAGAGGAGCAGGGTGGTCACAGCAGGAAGAGGAGAAAGGAATCGTCAAGCAGAAAACAAATAGAAATAGGACAGTGTGGGGCTTCAGCTGCTCCCCACTGCAACTCTGCAAGGTGGGGATTATTTTACTTACTTTAAAGTCAAGAGAAATGAAGTTTAGGAAGTTGATCAGGTTTCCCAAGATCACATTAATGAAGACCACGTTGTCTTTTCCTCATGAATCATCGCTTAAGAGATTTCTGGGTTTGATTCCTTGCAAGACAATCAGTTTACACAAACCTCCCTGTATGGGGTTTATTTTTCTTCAGATCTTTTCCAATCTTGCCCACACCTAATTCCACAACAGGTTTTTAGCAGCCTTCCCAAAGCATAAATTAATTGCCATAGAAACACAACTTTTCTGCACTCACATTTAATTGGCGTATGTTACATTTGATTACATTACCTATTTACAGTGGCATGTGTGACAGACACAAACAGGTTTGGGAACACCCATACTGTGACACATGACACAGGCAAATGAGAAGGGAGCATCTGGTAGCCTACTGTTCCAAGGACCAATTACAGAGGAGGTCAGGAAGTCAGTTGATCTTGCCCATCAGCTAAGTAAGGTTAGTTAAGAACGCTTCATGGGTAGATTTGAATTCTGGTCTGTCTTCACCTCATAATGTCTCCAATAACCTCTCAAGAAAGGGGACAATGGAGAACACAGAGAGACTGGCCTTCCCAGAAGGACTCCCCCTTCTGCCTAACCAGGCTGGAGGCAAACGTCCGTCCCCCTCTTCCTCAAGCCACCCTGTCTCTCCGTCATCAGCCAGGGGGAGAATCAATGCAGCTTTGCGGGTCCAAGAGATGTTACAGAGCTGCTGGGGACTTCAAAAGCACTTCAAAAGGACATTTTCTTCCTTTTTGCCACACCCCAGGCACCGAGGAAATCTTGGAGAAGAGCGTTTAGCACAATCTTTTCCAAGTGATGTTGCCGGGGCCGTTCCTTCTTTGGGATGAAAAATGAATGGTTTGAAGAAATGAGTGGAGTGGTCAAGGAAGGTTGGGGGACACCTGGTCAGACAAAGTTCAACTGGTGTGGGGGGAGCATTTCAGAGCCTGTAGTGTACTTTTTGGAGGGAGTGTGTCCCCCAGGCTTCTCTTCTCCGGGACAGCTTGTAGGAATGGCTCTCTAAGGCACCCTCCTTGTGAAACCCTGCTCTGGTGAATCGCTCTCATCTTATTGAAGAGAAGGAAGGGATCAGCCTCAAAGCCCCCAGAGACAGTGGGCAGCACATCCCCAGTGTCCAGTGTGCACCCTGACTCCCCTCTACCCACACTAGTGTGCTGCCTCATCGACCTTGAAGCTGCATCAGGAGGAACAGGAGGAACAGGCAGTGGGCCCTACCCCAACAGCCTCTGCAAAGTTCATTCCCAAAGGATAAGCTGTCCCCAGGTGCCAAGAAGGGGGTCATCTCACAACAACAACCTGACCCAAAAGCAGACCCTTTGAGCATTTGTTCATCTGGCTCAGAGCTGTTCCTCCTGGGGCTCTCCCCTCTGCCTGGCTTAAGGCTTGGGAAGGAGCTGGAGTCAGATCCCAGTCCCCTCGCTAACCTGGGGAGCTTGCAGTCATCTCCTTCCATGCTCAGCAGCCTCCAGGTTGGGAGGAGTGAGGAGGATAAAGGTTGAGGGCTTGCTCAAGAGGGCTTCCTGATAGCACTGCCTCAGCCCCTAGCTCTCTGACTCTGAACTGTGGCTTCCAGCAGTGAAGGCAGGAGATGACCTCCAGTTGGTACTGAGCCGGAATGCCAAGTTGTCAAAGCCAGCACCTGCTTGCACCATCACCCATACATCTCTGCATGTCAGGGAAGCTCCTACATCAGCCCTGCCCTCTCTGCTCCAGTCTCTAAACTGAGCATTTCAAATGCTCACCTGGGCCTCCTGGTCTCCCAGCACCATCACTTCTTCTCTCCAGAGTCTCCCCCTGATGCCTGATGCCTGAGAAGTTTCTCCCATTCTGCCTCTTCAGAAAGCCACTCTGCGCCACCCAGCCTCAGAGGCCCCTCTCCTGTGCTCCCAGAGCCCCCTGCCCACTCCATCAAGCCCTTGCTGTGCTGTTGGAGCTGCTGATTCTTATCTGCCTCCTGCACTTGGCTGGGATCCCAAGGGTGGGGGCTAAGCCTTCCTCATCCTTACATCCCAGCTCACCCCGTGAAGAACCACAGAGCTGGCGCCTGGCGACCCACATGCCGTCGTTGTTTGAACATCTTGATCAAAGAAGAGAGTGTATCTTTTTTCAAATAACCTTACCGACAGCTGGGGAGGGTAAAAATAAGTCTCCCCAAAGGGCATGACAGATGTGCAGTCTGAGGGCCTGGCAGGCCAAGGGGGGAACAGCACTGGCTAGACGAGCCAGTCCGAGACTCAGAAACTCAATGTTCCCACTCACTTTGGCAACCCCTGGCTACTTGTCTTGCCAGGGAAGTTATTGACATTGAAACTGAAATTGAAATTGAGTTAGTAGAGGGGAGGGAGGCCTGCGGGAGCCATGCAAATCAGGGTGAGGGAGCTGAGACATTCCTATTCTGGGAAGCCTTTTATTACCCCAGGTTCCCAGCTCCTGTGTATGCAGAACCTGTTGCCACAAAGGCCACAGGATAAGGCCAACCTCGCTCCTGATAACGGCGCTGTTTCTGAGCACCTACTATGTGCCAGGTACTGCAAGAAGCATTTACATGGTTTATCCACTCACACTACATCATAAATGTCAGCTTGACTCGACCTCTCCCAAGCCAGGAAATCTCTTAGTGGCAGCCTGACAGGTGGGTGGCCAGCCTGTAATTGAATGACTTCAGTGACAGGGAGATCACTTCCTTACTAACAGCCCATTCCGTGTGTTGGACAGCTCCATTGTTACAAAGGTTCTTCCCAAGCTAAAATGTGCCTCTCCATCGGTTGCCATGGGTACTGTCCTTCCACCCCCTCCTCCTGGAGCCTCCAAGGGGACACCTTGGTCTGCGGTCAGGGAGGCAGACAGGCAGTGCTTTAGGGTGGGATGGATGGTGCTAAGGCCCCCCTCTGAGATTGGGAAGACCTCAAGAGACCCTGTCTCAAAGGGGACAACCCAGCTGTCAACCCTCTGTGTGCACATGTGTTCCATCCCCCCCCCCCGTGTGCTCCCGTCTGTCACTCTCTCACTTTAGTTTATCACTTCTCTGTCACTCATACATCGTACAATGGAGCCCAGGTGCAAGAGAATCAACCGCAATCAGAGCAACTGGGAGGGCAGATTACCGGCAGACAGACAGACAGGAAATCAGGCCAATTTCTACAGAAATGCAGGCAGCAGGCAGGTGACAAGCCTTACAGCCTTTCCCCTAGGATAGATGGATGGACAGTTGGGGAGGGCAGACAGAGCCAGGCCTGGTGCAGGAAGGAAGCCAGGCAGACATGCAAACAGGTGGCAGACAGACAGGCATCTCTGCTTGAGAAGGGGGCCCTTGCTTTGTGCTTCAGGATGCAGCTGCCCTCCTGCCTCCTGAGCCCCGCATAGCCAACAAGTTCCTAAGAAGAGTCTGAGCCCCGGAAGAAGAGAAGGAACTCGGGTTGTGCCTGCCAGTCCTGCTCCCCACTCGGGTGAACCGCCGCCCCCTTCTCTGCTCTCCGTGTTCTCAGGAGGCCATCACCCACCCTAGCCCCATGTCTTCCTCACCACAAAGCCAGGGAAGGAGCCAGAAAGGAAGTCTACATTTTCTTCTGGAAGACTCCACAGATTGACCACTGGACACGTATTTTTTGAGAAGGAAGAGGGGAGGGCACGAGAGAGATTATTTAGATATGATTAGCCCGTTTGAGTGAGCGGAATGTCAGAGCAGGCACATGACTTACCTTAACCACTCCACTAAGAAGAGGCAGAGGTGAGATTTGAACCCTGATCTGAGTGACTTCAGGGTTGACACCTTCTTTGCACTCCCAGCCATCTCCAGAGGACACCCAGATGCTTAGATTCTGTTTCCTCAGGAGGATGAGGTAGTCGTGAGAAGACTGGATGATTTATGTCCTGAAGGAAATTCCCACTGAAGGAGGCTGTGAATTGGCCTAGAAATAGCAGATGATGTCAGCCAGGGCATCCCCCCTCTCCAGGCCCTTGGCATCGCCTTCATGGGACCGTCACCAGAATTGATGCACTAACAATTACAGAGATTGGCTTTGCCCTTTCCTTGCCTGGCCTGCTCAGACGTCATCCCTGCCGTTCAGGGAACACCTGACCATTTGACCAGCTCCCTCATCATCACGTGCACCTCCTCCTTTTCCCAAGCCCAGGAACAACAGGAGGCATTATGGTATTCCAGACACGCTGGGCCACCCGCACACTTTCGGCACAATGTGGCTCCAGCCTGAGCTGCTGCCCGTCCCCTTGCACGATATGCTTCCAAACCTGGTTTCTGTCTTCCTAGCGCCTGTCTTCCAGTGTCACCTCTGGCACAGAGCCAATGTTGGGCACTTGAGCCTTTGGGCTTCCTCCCTAACCTTGATTTAGATCTGTCCTCTGGCTGGGCTGTCATCGCCTTCAGGATAAAGGCAACCGTGCTGGAGGTAATTCTGACGGGCTCACAGCAGCTGATTCTGCCCATCTCTTCCTGTGTCCACCTTCATGGTCTCACTCTGGTGGACTGGAGACAGCCATGGTGGAGTATTTACACCCGAGAAATTGGCAAACGCTACAGATCAGGACACTATGGTTTTGCAGGGAGCCAGTTGTTAAACATGTACTAACATATCTCTATGTAAAGGACTCACACACCTGTGTGCCCTTGGGACCCCATAATTGAGCACAGTGGATGACAGTCCCTCTATCCCCCAACCTCATGACTGGTATCAACCCAAGACAGTCTGTCCTCATCCTACATGGGCAGAAACTGGGTCTAGAGAGGACCTTCCCACAAGGTTCAGAGAGCAGGCCCAGGATTGGGACTCTGCGGCCTGGGTCCTCACTCAGCTGATGAAGGCCTTTCTCTTTTCCAAGGCTGCCTTCAGAGCAGGTGGGGGCATGTGGATGAAAGTGGCTTAGACCCAGGTCAGTGAATTCCAGGCATCTCAGCAGGAATGGCACAGCAAGTCTTGGTACAGTGGGGAGGGGTCCTCTTCTCTCCTGCCACTGATCACTGGGGCTTCACCCACAGCCCACAGATGGAGAGACCCTAGCAAGATGCGTGCAGCCCATCCCAGTGTCCTGTGTGGAGCATCCAGCTCATTATAAGGAGTGGTGGCAGGAGAATCATAGTGGGATCTAAAGTAGATGGGAGTCTGGGTCTGGAGGCCATGGCAAGATCTGTCTGAGTGACTTGTCACCGTAGCCTGAGAGCAGGATTATTCTACTCCGCCTTCCTCCAGAGATGGGCACAGCACATGTGCTCACCACACCACCGCACACTCACACTCACACAGCCACACACTCCCATGCTACAAGATTCCGGGGGTGAGGTACACACCCCTTTGCAGCAAGAGGAACCTCACATACCCCAAGGCATATTTCCAAACAGAAACACAGGGACATGTTCCCCCCAATCGTGAGCACACGGAGCAAGGTTCTTGGAGGTGTGCACACGTGGAGAACCTTCAGCTCTTCATTAGCTCCACTCAGCAGTCAAACTGAGGTGCCATCACCCCTGGTTTCTGTAACAAACCCCTCCCTGGCCTCCAGGCCTTTGGTCGTATCCTGCGTTCCAGCCTCCATACAGGAGCCACACTCAGGCTTCTGAAACTTGATTCTGATCTTGCTCCTCTTGGCTTGGGACTGTGGCTTTTCTTTGTGGAAAGGTGTCATTAGACAGCACCTCCTGCCTCCAGCATCAGGAGCCCAGCCTGGACTGAAAATCCATGAAATGTGACCCCTTGGTCTTCTTGTCCCTCAGCTCTCATCACACCTGAGGTGCCCCTCCTAGTTCCCACAGGCAAGCACTCTGCTGTGCTGTGAAGACCACAGCTTCAGGGGTGCACATAGACATGTCCCAACATGGTGGTCTCTCATGGCTCTGAGCAAGCCCATCGCCCCATCTGTCCTGTTCAGGGGGTCCTTGGCTATGTCCAGCTTGTCTGAGAAAGATGGATCATGGAGCCCCACTTTGCCTGCTGTGACAAGCCTCCCACAGTGCTTTTCCCATCTGCCTTGGATTTGGGCACATAGTAGGACCTCAGGAAAGACTGGTAGCTGGTGGGACCATTGTTCTCCTTTTTCCTTGGTTTCCCTACTCTCTCCTGGATCTCACTGCCAGAGAAGATTCTCTGCAAGCAACTCCCCCACCCAACCCCCTTGCCAGGAGGATTGGGGAGTCCCTCACCCCCACACCCCATGTCTGCTGCCTGGGCATAATGATAGGGCTAGGGAGGGTCTCTAGGGGTCATTCATCCCTTCTGGGTTCCAGCAGATAGTCATCAGCAGATCTCAGAGATAGAGAGAGGCTCTGCCACTCAACTCCTGAGGCCACAGCAGTCTCTAGCTTCCTCCAGAACAGGCCTTTAATTATTTGAACAGGAAGCATGTCCCCATTAGTCCACTCACCATCCCCACATGGCATGGAGTCCATCTGCTTCTTCCCTGAGCATCTGCCCAATTTCAATCAGCCCTGCCGCTCTGCTGCCGCCCTCTCCTCTCCCTTGACCGAACCCTAACTGAGGACTCCAGCCTGCATGCTTGCCCACCCCTGTCCTGTCCCTGTTCTGAGCTTTGCTCCATTTCTAAGTCACCCCCAGAGCTCCCAGCCAGGAAGTCTCGCTTACTCTCAAGGGAAGAGCTCCAGGTAGCCTACATCCTGCGTTCCCCCATGAGCCCGGCGGCCCACTGCATGTGGCCTGAGGTGAGGTGCTTCGTGCTCTGCCCCCAGCATATCTCCCTTCTGAAATGGGGACAATAACCTCTTTTCCTTTTTTTTTTTTTTTAAATTTTTGCCAAGAGCTATGGGAATTCAATAAAACCCCAAGACAAACCCTGGCCCAGATGTCCACTGAACACCACCCATCCTGTGTCTCCCTCTGCTGGGGAGACCCCAATGATGCCAGCTTCCCTCCAACCCCAAACAGGATGCATTGAGTCAGCCCTTGTGCAGCCATCTAACAAGAGCTCTGCTAAAAGCAAGATTCATAATGTCTAATGTGTTTCCTTCGTCTGCTAATTTAATAATTCTGCTAAAAAATGAGCTCGTTTGGCCCACAATTTGCTTCCCAGAGGCCTCACACCTCCTATTGCTCATGAACTCATTAGCTTTCAGATGTATTCTCCGCCTGCCCTTGTTTTTAAGAAAGTAAACTGGGTTGATCAATTATAATGGTCCTGGTTCCTCTTGCCTTCCCCCACCCCTCCGTGCCTCTCCTTTGGAAGATCAGGGCAGGCGTGCTCTCCCCTGCCTTCTGCTTTCTCCTTGCCTCTCCACGGCCTCAGCACCCAGGACGATGACTGGGTTACAGTGTAGGTGAGCGTGAGGAGGCTTGCCCACTCTGCTTTCCTGCCGCAGAACAGCATGGTGCACGGACGCACGTCCCCCGGGACTAGAGATACTTCAGTCTCCGTCTATTTCTCCTGCTGTAACAGAACACCTGCGACCAGGTAATTTCTAAAGGATAAGTATTTGCTTCTCTCAGGTCTGGAGGCTGGAAAGTCCAGGAGCAAAGTTCGGGCATGTTCCATGTCTGGTGAGGGCTGCTTCCTGCTGCTTGCAAAATGGAACCTTAGCACTGCATTCCGCATGGCCCCACATGGTTGAAGGGGTGAAAGAAAAAATAAAAGCCTCCCTCGTACAGTCCAGTCCTTTCATAAGATCATTATCCCATTCATAATGACTCCACCCTCCACCTCTTTATACTTGCATGTTGGGATCTGAGTTCCAACATAAATTTTGCAGGAACACATTCAAATTATAGCGCAGTGGTCAACTTATGTCAGGGATGCCTTAGGCCACTGCATTCTTTTTCCAAGTTTTGCTTTTAAGAGATCTGACTTCCACCCTGACCTAATTCCCTGGGCCACCTTTGGGTCACACCCCATTGTTGTCTTGCTTCTTATTGCCGTGGGCAATAAGAATTTTTTTTCTTTTTTCTTTTTCCTTTAAGAGAGAGGAACAGTGTGTGTGTTTGTGTGTGTGTGTGTGAGAGAGAGAGAGAATCAATTTTTTATTTAGTTGTTCACGTGATTTTCATTGCTCTGACACTTCGTTGTGTACATGGTGCTAGGGTTCGAACCTGCATCCTTGCACATGCCAGACAAGTGCTGTAACCTCTGTGCCACTGCTCCAGCCCCAGCAACAGGATTTTTAACCTGGTGACCTTGGATCCCTAGGGGATTGATGAATGGGCTTCAAAGAGTCATTGATCTGCATGAAATTGGATGCAAGGTGTTCTGTGTATATGCATACATTTAATCTCAAAACTTTGATCAAATTCTCAAAGGGGTCCCTGGACCAAAAAAGATGAAAAGCCAATACTATAGAACAGTGGTAGGCAAACTTTTCCGTAAAGGACCAGAAATAGCTTTGAGGGCCATGGATCCCAACTGTTCAGCTTTGCTGGTGCTCTGCAAAGGCAGTTACGGCAACAGGTGGACAAACAGACACAGCTGTGTTCCAACTGCACTTCGTTCACGCGAGCAGGCACCTGGGCAGCTTTGACCTGCAGACCACGGTCTATTAACCCCAGGGGTGGGGGAATTCTTGCTTTGAATGGGAATTTACGTTAGGAAACCTTTTAGAATCTTTCCAACTCATTTATTCATTTGCTAATTCTTAGAGAAACGCTGAGCCCCTGTCCTATGGTAGGTCTTATACTAAGTGCAATAGAAAGAAAGAAATAAAAGTCTCTACAGCTTAGTTGGAGAGCTGTGCACAGACACACCTGCCCGTCAGTGCGATAAGAACTGTGTTGAAGTTTCTATGAGGGAGAGTAGCAGCTTAAAGGAGGCCACATGGGGGCAGGGAAGGAGCCAAGTTGCTGACAGATCAGTAGGAGATGCTTAGGCCGGGGTCACAAGGAAGAGGATGAATTTTCCAAGTAGGTGACTGGGGGAGGGGCACACATACAAAGTAGAGGAGCTGCACATACAAAGGCATTGAGGTGTGAACCATGTTTGGGTAAATGTAAGAAGTGCAACCTCAAGGAAAAGTTCGGGGTCAAAGGGCAGGGAAAGGTAAAGAAGAAGGGTGAAATCAGGAAGAACCTTGTGCTGCTCTCAGTACTGGGGAATGAACTGAGGGCCTTGCTAGGCAGATGTGTTCTACCACTGAGCTACACTCCCGATCTCACGAGGGTCTTTTAATCCATGCTAAGGATGTCTCTCTCTCTTTCTCTCTCTCTTTTCTCCTTTTGTCTTTCTTGGTATTTTATTGACTGAATTGGTGATCTCAGAACAAAGTCATCACTCTCACTAGAAAAATGTCTATAAAAATATAATCCAAATGAAGAAGTCCCTTTAAGAAGAGCATGAAACTCACTGGGACAACATCAGTGTACTTCTAAGACTTTGGAATGCCTTTGCTTCTCTCCAGGAGTGGCTCCATTTGCAAAAGTTCCTAATCTTGGCTTGTGGGCAGAGGTAGAGACAGGAGAGAAACTATGTAATTGTCCTGGCCTGTGGCTATGTTTGGGCAGCCTGAACTCCAACAGCAGGAGAAAATAGAGCAACCACCGAGCGCACCTGCAGACCCTACTGCCTCTTCCTTCCTCGGCCTGTTTCCAGCTTGGTTCTAGAATGGCAGACCTGGTGCTATTTCATACTCCAGTGTTTCTCTCTCACCGTTGATTCCATCAGGGCAGGGGCTCTATCTTACACTCCTGGTGCTCAACATAGCCTGGCACACAACTGATGCTCAGTTCAAACGCAGCCTGCCTTTCCCCACTGGCTCCCAGGGCCAATTTATGACTGAACAATTGTATTTTTTTTAATTTTACTTTTAATACTTTTGATCCACCTGGAATTTATTTTGAATGTGGTGTGAGTTAAGGATCTGATTGGTGCTTTTTTCCTTTAACCTATTGTCCCAGTAACATCCACTTTCCTTTTCCTTTTTTTTTTTTTTTATACCAGTGATTGAACCCAGGGGTGCTTAGGTGCTTAACCACTGGGCCACATCCCAACCTCTTTTTATTTTTTATTTTGAGACAGGGTCTCACTAAGTTGCTTAAAACCTCGATAAGTTTCTGTGGCTGGCTTTGAACTTGTGATCCTCGTGCCTCAGCTTCCCACATTGCTAGGATTATAGGTGTGCACCACCACGCCCAGTTTATGACTTAAAATGTTAAAAGAGCACGGTCCCTAGGCTTGGAATGCTAGGTGAATATCAGCTGTTCCCTGCCCTTCCCGCCAAGTCCTTAACGGCTCTCACTGGTGCAGTTCATTAAGAATCCCCATCCCTCTGTCTTCTAGGCGCAGGGTAGGACTGCATTTCCTGGTCTTCCTGCTGTTGGAGGTGCCATGTGACTACTCCTGGCCAATGGATTCTGAGCAAAAGTAACCATGTGACCAGTCCCGGCCAGTGGAGTGTGAATGAAAGTGTCCCTTGCCAGCAATGTACCTGTTAGTGTGAGACCCTCAAAGTTTTCTTCTAACTCAGTGACGGGCTTGAGTGGCTTCAGTGAGCACTCTCCCACCACCCCACAGAGTCACCAGTGTGAATGGGAAAGAAGCTCTTGCGGCTTTCAGCCCTGAGATCTGGGGCTTGTCATCAGCATACCCAGGCTTAGCATAACTTCTCCTTCCCCTTTGGCTCCTCTCCTTCCTCCACTCGGCCCAGCAAGTTGTCTACCCAGCTGGACCCTCTCTTCTCCATTTGGTTATTCATTTCTTGACTGAACATTCCCTGAGCGCCTGCTCTCAGGTGATAACTGGAGGAGCCAGACGTGCCCTCAGGAACTCACAGTCTGGTGGACACTGGTGGTCCTTGCACTCCTGCTAAATTCTGTCTCGGTCACTCTGAAGCTGCCATCATCGGCCATCTGGCTTGTCCTTGGAGATGGAGATGGGGAAGTGGCCTCCTCCCTGCACCACGGTCCCCCCACCACATCACCACCAGGACCTCTGATGGTCCCTGTGCCTCCATTGGAAGAGGCTCCTTTGCTGAAAGACTGGAAGATACAAGGCCTGCATCCATACACAGGGGGACACTGGACCCCCACTGTGGTGCACTTTAGTAGAGCATGGTGCCTGCCAAGCCTTCTAGTGGAGAAACCAAAACACAGACTGCAGCAATGCTGCACCCAGAGCCACACAGCCTCAGGGTCACAGGGTCAGGACAAGAACCCAAGATTCTTGTGTCCTTGAAAGAAGGAGTCTTGTCTTGGGTCTCGGTTTATTCTCAGAACCACCAAGGATGCCACAGGAAGCCGTTAGACTACGGGTTAAAGGCCTAGCGAGCCGATCAGCAGGCATGTGTGAGTGTGGGGGAGAAGAATTAGGAAGAGGAGGCCCTCACTCAAGAGGGACAGGCACTGTGATTCACTAACGAGAGCGAAATGAGGGAAGGAGCCTGGCCCACCTAAGCCACCCCCTGCCCCAAGCAGGCAAGATTCCGCCTTTCTGTTTCCCACCCCTCAACCTCATATTCTCCCCTGGAAAAGCCTCCTCCCTCGCCCAAAGCAAACTTGTCCCACCATCTACAAGTCTCCGGGAAGCCAGATACCTCATCTCTCTTCAAAGGCCATCGGTCCTGAAGTGAGCCCTGCGCTGGTCAGCTTTCCATACCATAACAAATGCCTGAGATGATCAACTTTAAAAAGGTTTATTTTGGCTCACAGCTTTGAAGGTCACAGTCTATGGTTGGGCAGAGGCATCACCTGGCAGGTCTGTGTGTGTGTGTGCGTGCGCGTGTGCGTGTGTGCGTGTGTGCGTGTGTGCGTGTGTGTGTGTGTGTGTGTGTGTGTGTGTGTGTTGGCAGGAGGGGGAGGGAGGTGGGAGGCATGGCAGGGAGTGCATGGTAGAGAAAACTGTTCACCTCATAGCTGGGATGCGAAACAGAGAGAGGAAGAGACTGGGGTCTCATAATCTGTTTCCAGGGCACACCCTCAGTGACCTCGACACCCCCTTGGCCCCCACCTCTTAAAGTTTCCAATCCCACAATAGCACAAAGCTGGGGGTCAAGCTTTAAAATACTGGCCTTTGGGGGACAGTTAAGATCCAAATTCTAACAAGTCCTCTGTGCATTTAGACACCAGGAGAAGGAGGGAGGGGACCAGTGAGGACCAGATTTGGGCCCTTCAGCTCTTCATACTGAGTGTCCTCAGCAGTGGCCATAGCAGTGCCCCTAGGTACCTCTTCAACCTACTGCCCTGGCCCCCAGCTGCCTCTCCCTCTTCCTATTTGGACGGGGGTGAAGTTATGTGACAAGGTGACCCTATCCCTCAGTTCCGAGGATGATGGGGAGGCTGGAGACTAAGCAATTAGCACACAGTTGAGAGTAAAGGTGCCCAGGGAAATCTCCTACAGTCGCGAGCCTGGCAGGAGGGAGGCTCACAGACCACAGGCGGCGAGGGGCGGCCTCCTTCACATGCCACCGGCTTCCTCTCCTCTGGCAAGAAGCCACTGTGGTGGGGACAGCAGGCTGGTGTGGGGCCACGCAGGGTGCTGGATGGAGAGGGGATATCCAGGCCTGTCTGTGTCCCTAACAGGGGAGGAACGGCCCCAGGGAGCCTCCTGTTGGCTAGAGGAGCAGGCTTTGAGCCACCAAGGGGCCTCCAAAGTCACAGCATGCACACAGGACACACCCTCAACATAGCAATGAGCACAGAGCGGCAGGGCAGTACACAGGATGCATATCACCTCCAGGTCACAGGGCCAGCCACATGCGCCGCAGACACAAGTGTGCTCACACTCATAGCACACCATAGTGGACATGCACGCACATGCACACACATAGGAATTCTATCCCAGCCTTCTCACACGTTTTTCCAACAGGGATTAGAGTCTTAAAGTCAGCCTCTCAAGGGGGAGTATTCCTTCTCGGCCTCCCCTCCGCACAACCTCGCTTCTGGAAGCCAGCCTGGATGGCTCAGAGACTTACTCCAAAGAAAATGACTGACTATGAGAGCAGGTATCTGGAGATACAGGTCCATGGTCTGACTCTGCAGCTCTCCAACTGGGAGAACTTGGGCAGTCACAGTCTCGGGGCCTCAGTTTCTTCATCTGTCCAATGGGCTATTACTAAGAGTAAAAATAGTGGCCGCCGGTGGGATCACCATGAGGTTTAACAAACGTACTTTGGGAGTCCCAGGCTATACATAAATATGAACCCCAAGACCCAGGTGCAGAGCCCCACACTTAGGCACATGCACACCTCCCAGAACCCCTGCTGGGCCCCTGACAGCACTTCAGCCAGGTCTGGTCTTGACTGAATCAATGCCATCTCCCCTCAGCCACGAAGACCTTCCCGCTGCACTGTGCTCATTTACCAATTGAACAGTTTTGACAGCTAAGCACCATGCGTGATGTGAAAACAGGCAGGTCTGACCTTTGCCCTCGGGCAGCTCGCGGCTCAGCTCAGCGTATTCAACCTAGTTATCTGCTAGAATCCAAAGCTGGGGGAGCTCTTAACATCCTGGTGCCTGGGCCGCATCCCCTGGGATTCGTAGTCAGTTGATCTGGAGCGGGACTCAGGCATCTATGGTTTTTAAAACCCCTCAGGTGACACTAATGTGCAGTCAGGGCTGAGACCCACCCATCCAGCAAAGAAATTAGACATACGCCAGGAGACAGAATGGGACGATTTTACAATAGATGCACACACAGAAATAACAGCTGGCATTTATTGAGCCATTTTGTGTGTGTGCCCAGCACTTTCCCAACTTCTACATCAGTGAATGAGTTCTTCTTCCCCTGTGCCCAGTAGGCAGGCCCCACGCTACCCATTCTGCAGATGAATGAATGAGGCTCAAGGGATCAAGGAACTTACTCAAGGCAAATTCTGTCTCGGAAGAAGAATTCTGACCTGGAGAGATAGAAATGGGAGGACGGGAGTGTTCTTCACCGGGTAGTTTGTTTAAAATTGGGGAGGTGGGGCACATGCCCGTAAGGAGAGCAGTCAGCAGCTCTGCTGCCCAGGATGCTGGCATCCTGAAGGGGGCTAGCAGGAGCTCAGGTCACAAGGCTGGCGGGACCAAATGATGGGAAGAGAACATTTTAGGACAAATAAAAGCCAGAGCTACTTTACACAGCAGGTAGCAATTATGTGCCCCTTGTTATTATCCCCAGAGGTGGCAGGATGAAAATAGAATGTCAAGATAGAACCAGAGGAAGCAGACCCAGGAGGAGTTTGGGGAAGCAGGTTGAGACTTCTTCCTTAACTTTTGGAAAACAGTGAAGATTGGCCACTGCACCCTCCTCTCAGAAGCCACCAAGTGGAAGGAAGAACTTTGAACTGGAGGTCAGAGGTCACATCCCAGACACTGCCCTCTCTCGCCCTGGGCCTTCTCCTCTGTGAAGTGACTGCATCTCAGTGGTTTTCAAGCTGAGTTCTGGCAGAGGGAGGGAGGCAAGTGGGGTCTCCAGGCCGCAACCCTGGCAGCTCTCCGAGAGGTTCTGCAGCTGAAAGAGTTTGAAAATGTAGCCCTGACATCTCTATCTCCCTCCTTTCCTAGAGCCCCCCAGATGATAACAGACCCCTTACAGGCTCAGGCCTGGAGAGTTCCAGGTGCAGGGTGGTGGCAGCGGCACCTGGAGCTGGAAACAGGGGCCAAGTGGGGGTCTGGACACAAGCCAGTGGAAGCCCTGGGCCCGCTCAGTCAGAGCACTCCACCCTGGAGGAAATCACTGTAAGTGGGGGAGCTTAAAATGTCAACATGATCCTCAGTTGCAGGAGCAAGCACCCATCTAACACTGAAATCCACCTTTCCACATGCTTCACCACGGCACACAATCTTCCCATCAGCTTTTTTATTGCACGTCTATTTGAAAAGAGATTTTGATGGGAAAAGCTGGTAGCTAAGTCTGCATTACATGCTAGGAATGCCTCAGGTGCCATCCATGTGATAAATCTTCTAATTTCCCAAACAATTCTACTCGTCCCATTTTACAGATGAGCACCTTGCGGGGGAAAGAGGCTGAGCCCAACAGTTATATTGTTAAAAAGCCAGAGACCTGAGCCATGGACCTGGGTGCTCTCCAGGCCAAACCTCTCCACTATGCTATACGCGAAACCACCAAGACAGAGACCAAGCCCAACTAAGGCAGGTAGAGCACCCAGGGGCAAAATGAGAGATAATGTAAAAAAAGTAAGATCTATAGAGAAACTCCACACATATTCTAAAAGAGATAGAAAATGTTGCATTCATAAAATAGGAATGGGATGCTATGAAAAAGGAAAAATTAGAGACAAGAAAGGGCTCAATAGAATTGAAGACAAAAATGTGAGATAAAGTATACAATGCGTATTGTAAAATAGTGTCAAAGAAATCTTCCAGAAAGTAGACTGAAGTGCTGAAGACAGGAAAAATATGAAAACATATGTGCCTTTCCTAAAAATCAAAGGGAGATCAGTGGAAGAAAGGGACCAAGGGGTGGAAGGTCTGGGAATGCTGGCCATTTTATACTGTAATGTTGTGAGCATGTGAATATGTAACAAAAAATTTCACCAGAATGAACAACTCTAATGCATCAGTAGAAAATGAGGGGGAAATGTGCTAGACTGCATCAATTGTCCTGCTAATTTACCCATCCTTAGAGCCAAGCCTTTCGCTGTGTCAGTGTGCACCTCATTCCACTGAAGAGGCTCCCCGACTTTCTGCCATCTGATTTCCTTTGGGTCATGGGATGCTAGAGGATGGGATTGACCAAGGATCTGGAAAGCGTGACTGGCATTTGCTGTTGCTTTTCTGCCATCTCCATGAGCACAGCTTGGGTCTCACATGGGCCACTGATCATGGGAAGAGGGCAAGAGACATATAGAGTAGACCTGTATCCCGCCAAGCTCATCCTAGATCAATCAACCCCTCATCTCTTCAAAGATGCGTGGTAAGCCCAGACAGCACAAGCACAGACACCCAAGAGAGGTCAGCCTGACTCAGTGACCCCAGGCAATCAAGGAACTAGGAGAAGCAATAATCAAGAAGCCACTGAGTTTGGGTGGGTTTGTTATGCAGCATTATTGCAGACACGATAACTCACGCAAATATCACTCAATCTGGGATCTAGTATCCAGTTAACAAGAATAGAAGGAAGGGATTTATTAAAAACAAAAAAGAATTCAGATACATTTCCTAGTAATAAAAGATGGAAACCTTCAGATTAAAGGGCCTACCAAATGCCCAGAAGAGTAGAATAGAGTCTAAGATGTATTATTGCAAACTTTCAGAACATATGGACAAACAGATGATTCTGAAAAACAACTTTCAAAGTTTTTTTGTAGGCTTCACACAAAGGAACATGGTAATAAGACTCCTTACCTGCAACAGTGGATATCAGATAACACTGAAGCAATGCCTTTTAAATTTGGGGGAGGGATTATTTTCAATATAGAATTCTATACTAATATACAGTTGAGATATAAATTAAGAACATAATTTTTTTGGACATGTAAGAATTCAGATTTACTTTGTAAATATCTTTACTTGGGAAGCTATCAGAGGATACACTCCAGCAAAAATAAGACTTAAACTATGAAAGTAAAATTGAGCAGAGGAGTCAACACCGGAGACTATCAGGGGAAATGCCTAGGCCCAAAATTTTTGCAGCCGGCAAAGAGAGTAATAAGCCAGGTTGAAAGAAGAAACTCAAGGCTCCAGGAGGTACACAATCCAGGGAAGGAGAAATGATTGATTGATAGATGATCTGATAATGTAAGACATTACTTATGGGGAAAATCCTAATAATTATGCTACAACAGATCTGCTGCAACATTCAGAAAAAGTTTAAGAAAATGAAGCAATTGAAAATGTCATTATTACCTGTGGAAGCTTTTGTTGGGGTGGTTAATGCTAGATTCCCCCGCACCCCCAAACTCCCCTCAATAGGTAACGAATGCTTATTTGTCACTAATATTGCATTCTGATAAGGAGACAGTGCTTCCTTTTGGATTCGCACACCATGGAATCCATCACAGGTCACCTACACAGTATCCTCACAAGGGAAAAAAGAGAGGGAAAAGGACACAAGCTCGTCACTGCCTTAACCTAAAGAGATCATTCAAGATGCATGGCCCCAGGCTGAAAAGAAAGGAAGTTGAGAAATAGAGGGGAACGGAATGGCTGTTTGATGAGCACGGTCTCAGGAGGGACTAAAATGTAGGTCCCAGAGGGAACAAAATGTATGAGAAAGAAAAATGTTATACAGCCCACTGCTTGACTCTAAGTGAGCCACAGCCGCACGTTCCTGATACAACCCTAGATTTCATGAAAAAAATGCAATGTGACAATGTAAGTGAGGGACAGAAATGGTGTGAGACAGAGCAAAATCTTCATCTATCATAGCAGGAAGCCAATAAATAGTATCTAAAATTGATAACATAAGAATTAGCATCATATGCATATAATTCAGAAATAGGGAGGCATACAATAAGAAAATCAGCTGAAAGAATTAAAATGTGCTGTCCTGAGAGAAAGAGTGGAGGAAGGAAGGGGAAAGAGTGATTTTTTCATTATAAACTTTTTATTTTATTTATTTATTTATTTATTTAGTACCAGGGATTGAACCCAGGGGAGCTCAACCACTGAACCACATCCACAGCCCTTTTTGTTTTATTTTGAGACAGGGTCTTGCTAAGTTGCTTAGGGCCTCACTAAGTTGCTGAGGCTGGCTTTGAACTTGTGATCCTCCTGCCTCAGCCTCCCGAGCCACTGAGATTACAGGTGTGCACCACCACCATGACCTTATGTGTATAGTTTTTAGAACAAATAAAAAATTAATGATTAAAAGAAAATCCCTCTGCGTTTGCTGATCACTCTGATCTTCAGCTCTGATCTTCTAAGTTTCTTGAATTCAAAGCATTTGGAGAAAGCTTGTGCCACAGCTGAGATTTATTGGAACACAAACTGTCACAGGCCTTGGGTCGGAGAAGTCAAAACCAAACTTGCCTCATTCTTTTGAGCAGGAGGGATACTTGTGTGATCTTGCACTCCAAGCTGCAACCAAGAGCACCCGGGATGAGCAAACTTGCCAAATCCGTGGGGACTCTGCCAGATCAGGCACCAGCCTCCCTGGGATCTCCAGGAGAGAACATAGCCACTTCTGCCTGGTGGGCCCCTGGCAGATTGCGTGGGCATCAACAGTAATGAGAAGTGACAGGCACAATTGCTGGGGGAACATCCTGGCTTGGAGCTCAAGCTGCCCAGACTGGCTAGAGGGCTTCTCGGGCTGTCAAGAGGGTCCCCAAACACTCAGATGCCATAGCCAATCTGGTCTTCAACATTAGCATCTCATTAGCTTGGACTAAGGCCAACCTGGGGCCTGGTCAACAGCCCAGCTTTGAGTGGAGGGAGAGCCCAGGTGGGCAGAGGAGAGGAGCTCTGCGGCCTCCCCCTGCTCCTCGGTTCTATGCGCCCTCCACGGGGCCCAGCCTGGACAGACGTGCTCTCAATCTCCCCAGCACTCTCCATGACATGGAAGGAGAGTAAAGGGAAGGCCCTAGAGACCAAGGATCTGGCCTAAGTGGTCCAGCCCAACCTGGTTTTAGATCTTTCAGAGACCAAAGATAACACTGGGGTGGCCTCTAGAGTGCGGCCTCTTCCCTGAGAAAGAGAACATGGGGCCGGGGAAGGGTCTGTGAGCATTGGGGAAGGACTTCCAGCCCCCTGCCCATCCTCTTTGAGATTAGTGGCTCTGTGTTGCCAGCAGGACTAGGGAGTTTCTCTGAGGGTCCATCACTGGGCCCCTGGGTCACTTCCCAGGGTCAGGGATAGAGACTTGGTGGCTCAGGCAGAGAGGTGCACATTGGAGGTAAAGATGGCTTTACTGTGAGGGGAAGACCTGGGTTCAAAATGAGCTCTATGATTAGTTATGTTAGTCCTTCCTTACGTCTAACTCCAGTGAAGCAAGAGATTAGTACAGTTGTGACATTCTCTTGGGGCTCTTCCAGCTGTGACAGTCTGGGATACTAGGCTTTCCTGATATCCATAACAGCAGATTCCAAGACATCCTGAGCTGAAAGTTCACTGGCTCCAGCCTAGACAAAAGAGCCCTTGGGAGATTCCAGGAAAACACGCATCCCCCAGACTAAGAGGAAATGTGTCGGGGAGACCTCCCTTCCATACCTTACCACTCCCGGCCCTCTCCCGTGGGGAAGCTCTCCCAGCAGCACATTCCGCAGCAGCAGGAGACACGCTCTGAGCAAGCACCCGGCACCGGATGGATGAGATAATCATAAATCCACAAACTGCAACAAGATAAAATTATCATTACATGAAGTTAAATTATTAATTAGCACCTCCAAAAAAAGACCAGCACCACCTGGTCCTGAATCTTGGAAGCTGTCTTTCTCAAAGCAACAGAAATATCAAAATAGCTTATGGGAGCTTTACAGCGTGGCCCAGGGTGGCCCATGGTGGCCTGCGACCCTGGATCCTAGAAGCCTGAGGGCAGGGTCCACTGGGGCAGCGGGGCCCACCTGCCCTCTTCCAGCCATGCCTGGACTAGTCAGTTTGGATGAGGTTCCAGGGAAGAGAAGCAAGTCAGGAGACACATTCTAATGACTGGAGAAACTGAGGCAAAGCCCACGGGAGAAGAAAGAACCACAGAAGCTGGAGGGGCGGTGTCCGATTGGTTAGACCAGAGATCGGCCATCTCACCTCACGGGATTTGGCCTTGTTATTGTCCCCGTTGTTTTGGTTGTCAGTAGCAGCTTCCACTGTCCTCAGCATCCCTGCAAGCTTACTTACCCATGGAAGCTGAGAGCCACAGAGAAGAGGATTTCAGAAGCATCTCTCTGGCCAGGGCATCCATGCTGTTGTGGAATGCAGGGGGAACTGGGATCCAAGGGACACACTCCCCGCACCTCCCAAGAGTGCTGCCTCCCTCCTTTACTCCTCTGATCACCAAGCGTCTCCTCGAAACTACCTCAGTACTGATTACGGAGATATCAAGAAAAATAAAACCAGGTACCCTTCTTGAAAAAGCTGCCAGGTCGAAGGGAGAGGCAAGGAGACACAGTGCGGAGTGAGCTAGCGCACCACCCACCACCCAGCAGGTCACATGCATGCACGAGTTCATTCACCCACCTGCAGCCCTGGGAGCTGGAGACCACCAGGACCTGCACCTCACAGATGAAGAGTAACTTGCTCAAGGTGACTCTACTGGAAGTCCCTGAGCTGTCTGACTCCAGAGCTGCATTCTTGGCCCCTCGGATGGACTGTGTCACCGCCTTCTGGTTGATGTAGGCCTGGCAGGGTGCAGCTAGCTCTCTGGGCTTTGAGTCTGGCAAGCCCTCGCCAGGAGCATTGTCTGCTTCTTGGGCTCACAGCTGGCCAATGACTCTGGATCCAGCAGGTTGTGAATTTTGAGTCGGATGGAGGTGGAGACAGAGACAACTCTTTCTCACACGTGTTTCTTCCATGTGCCTTCCAAATGCCACAGACCCAGAGCCCTGTCCTCCAGCCCCAGGATCTACACTGGCTCCAGCCAAACGAGGCCTGAATAATTCACAGCCAGTGCACAACCCGGCTCTGGAGCAGCTTTCGTGTGGCCAAATTGGAGACAAGGGTGGAGGCCAGTGCAGCTGGACCAGGGAGGGGGCTGTGATGGGGTTTCCAGAGCCACCAGGCAGGAAGGGAAAGTAAACAAGGCCCCATGAATTATTCAGCCAGGCAGCTGCTGAGGCATCCTGGGGTGGCAATGGCCTGACAATGTGACAGGTCTGACATTACCGCTCACCAGGAGAGCCCGGAGTGCCCAGTGTGGCCAGGCTCTGGCCAGAGCCCCAAGGGCAAGGAAATCCAGATGAAGTACAGGCAGACACAGCCCTGGCTGGGACAGTGGAGGAGCCAAGCAGTGGCCAGAGCTGGTCCTGGTCCTGGGTCTGCTGAAGCACAGGTGGAAGATGAAGAGCACGTGGTCCCCGCAAGGGCTGGGTCCCAGCTGAGATCCAAGCATCCTCAGAGCCGCGTGCCCTCGACAACAGCTGTTGAACCTCACCAGGCCTCAGCTTCCTCAACCAGAAAATGGAAACCATGATCTGGGTTAGGGTGAAGTCCCAAACGCCACCAGATGGCCGAGGGAATTGCTTCACTGCCATCTGAATCCACCAGTCCTGGCACAGCCACCGGCCCAGTCCCAGCCATAAAGTAAACGGCAGGGTCTCTCCTGCCCCTTGAGTGAGCCAGATCTCTGTGTCATGTCCCAACGGCACTTCCTGGGATTCTCCTGGGAGGGGGAGGGCTGCCTGTGATCCCCGGAGCGAGTGTTCAGCCAGGAGGAGGCTGAGAGATGGGCAGGTCCTATCCTGAGCCAGGGTCCTGTGGCCCCACTGCCGGCAGCCCAGGCAAGGGCTACAGAAGGGGCCAGTGGAGCCCTGCACTCCTCCACTGACAGCTGTGTGCCCCCAAGCCAGCCCTTTTCCCTCTCTGGGCCTCAGGAACTAGACAAACAGGTCCTTTTTTAGGATCCTCTAGCTCTGATTTCAAAGACAATCAGACAGGGTGGGAGGCAGGGGCTGGTTGACTATTCCCTAAGGTGGGCTCCTGGGGATTATGGAGGAAGGGGCGAGCTTTTCAGACATCCACACAGTAGAGCTCAGGTCTTCTTTCACGGGTTCCAGCTCTAGAGTTTCTCTCTTCTACCGAGGGTGACCGTGCTCTGATAATGAGGGAGAAGCATAGCCACCAACTGTAAGGTCACTCAGTCCCACTCCACCATGGCACAGGGCTCAGAGCCGCACAAGGCAGGATTCGTAGCACAGTTCTGATTCCCACCAGGTGGATGCAGCAGCAGCAGCTCTGCTCAGAGAGGCTGGGTGCTTCGTCCAAGAACACACAGCCAGCAAAGAACAGAGCCTGATCAGAAATCCCAACATGCCTGCCTACTCCTTCACACTGAAACAGGTCCACGCATTCAGTCACTGACTTGGCTGGACCAGAACCCTCCAGCCTGCTCCAGCACAGCTCCCAGAGGCTGCAGAGGGATTCAGCAGGTCATCTGATAAACTTGACCAGGGCCAAGCGCTGGCTCTGCCACTTTCCGACGTGTGCCATTGGGCACGTCTCTTACCCTCTCTGAAAGGCAGCTCTCTTCTCTGGAGCGTTGAGGTAGTAATGAGTCCCACAATGGAGCTTTCCTCTGACGTCATCCCTCAGTAGCACAGGCAGTTCAGGACAGGACTAGAGGAGATAAGGAGGAGGAGTGTGGGCAAGAAGGGCCTGGTCATGGGGGCAGGGGCAGAGGAGGAGGCCACCCTGGGCAGAAGCCCAGAACAGCGGCCTAAGTCTCTGTAATAAATAAGTGATATTAACCACCACCTAATGTTTCCACGGTGCTAGCCAGCTGGGGCACGAGGGGAGGCTAAATGGGGAGGTTTATTATAGACCCGGTTGCACCAAAAGGCGACCAGGTCTATAATAACCTCGTGAGTCCTTAATGGGATCAGGGTGGAGGGCTGACCCTGAGAGCTCAGCACCTCCCGCAGAGCCAGGGGGTGGGGGGCATTGAGGACAGCTCTTCCCTCTGACTCAGGCAGGTTCCTGGGAGGAAATGGCTTCAGATCTGCAGGGGCTGAGGCACCCCACCCCTTCCAACCTTGGGGAGGCAGGAGAGAGAAGCCTGGATGCCTGGGTTCTCCTCAACCCTTTGATTCCCAGGGCCTCCTGTCCCTGTCTGTAAACCACAGGGAACCCCAGAGTTTGGGAAGCAATGGTACAAGTGAAGGGCTGCTGATTTCCCAGCAGAGGGGGCTGGTGAACACGCCCCAGGAGCAGAGCCTCCTCCGAGGCCCCTCAGAGACCATCTGCTCTGTCAGCTGAAGAAAGGACTCTGGGGTCTCCATGTGGAAGTCTTTCCATAGCATCTGGGGCTCTGCAGGCCTAGGGGTGGGTGGGCAGGGTAGGGTTCAGCCCTCGGGACCAAAACTCAGCACAGGAATGTTCCAAGCTCTGGAGACCTGTAACACACTGGGCTATGTGTGGCTGGTCAACTATGTGACCTTCAGGATGCCCTGCATCTCTGTGCTTCTGTGTCCACAACTACTGTCAGAGGCAAAATCAACAGACCTCAGAGGGGCATTCCCATGACTGTCTTCAAAGGTACCAGAGGCATCTCTGAGAGCCCCAAACACCTGGCTCCACTGTGGCTGGGCCACCAACTCACATTAGAGGTAGAGCAAGGGTCTGTCACTATGCCCCCAGCTCCCCGTCCACAGCTGGGTGTGCAGCTTACAGCTTCTGAAGTTTCAGTCTACAGCCAAAAATAGTGATTCATTGTTAAGAAATGATAAATAGGATTACCTGATGATTTGGCAATTCCAATTCTGGGTATAAGGATGAAAATTGGAAACAGGGACTCAAACAGACGCCAGTACAGTCGTATTCATAGCAGTATCATTCACAATAGTCAAAAGTAGAAGCAACCCAAGTTTCCATCAATGAATGGACAAGGAAAATGCAGACAGACGACAATGGAACATTTTTCAGCCTTTGAAAGGAAGGATGTTCTGACAGGTGATAGTTGGATGAACCTTGAAAACATTTCGCTAAGTGAAATAAGCCAGTCACAAAAAGACAAATTCTGTTACTATTCAGGTTCCATGGGAACCTAGAGTGGTTAAAACCATAGAGGCAGAGGGGAGAATGGCGGTTGTCAGGATCTGGAGCGGGAACCGAGTTTCCGGTTTGCAAGATAAAAAGGCTTTGGCGATTAGTGGTGCACCAATGTGAACATATGTAAGTAGCACTACACTGGACTCAAAATGAGTATGGCGATACATTTTATTTTACATGGATTTTATCACAACTTAAACTTTTTTTAATTGTCTCTGACCAGGAGCTCATTGCAGAGGCCCACCACACTTTGCTTAACCAAGTGTATGTAACTCATTCATTTGTTATTTAAAGGAAATTGTGCAACCTTTTGTGGCAGGAGAATGGAGTGAGGGTGAGAAAGCCACTTTCCTCTAGCAGCTCCATGTCAGTTACAGACAGTGGGGTTTTGCAAGACCAGGCACAGTTCCTCACACAATGGAGTGTGCCCCAAGCCAGGACCAGCCTCTTAGGCACCGTCGGATCTCACTCTTCCAGAGCCTGACCACTCCCCAACCGTGTGGATTCAACCCCACAAGTCCAGCAGAGCAGCCTCGTGGCCCCTGGCCCCTCTGTGGCCCTGGCTCCCTTGCTTTCTTGGTTTCTCCTCACAGCTCCCTCACCTGCCAGTCTGTGCGCTGTTTGCAGGAGCGGCTGCACCCTGTTATTTGTCTTGCTCCCACACCAGCCTCAGCCTGGCACACAGTAGGTACTCAAAGCAAAGTGATAACCCCATGATGAGTCTCTGTATTACCTACTCAGATGGACCAATTAAGTCTGAAAGAATCTTCAAGTTGGGCTACTTTGGACAGGGGACTCTTATCAGTAGTCTCTTAATCAAAATCACGGGTTTTGGGGGTGCTTGGTGGGACCCAAACGCTGGCTCGGTGCTTTCATTGCTGATCTTTTAAAATTCCTCCCAGAGCCCCGCAAAGTAGGCACTGTGACTGTGCTCATTTTATAGATGAATACGTTGAGGCTCAGAGACATTGAGGAACCTGCCCAGGGTCTCCCAGCTGGTGAGCGGCCTGCTGAGATTTGAACCCAGGTGTGGGCATTTCTCCAGCAGGTGCTGCAAGCACAACTGGCTCCTGCGTGGCTCCCCACAGCCCCTGGGGGCTGGGCCACCTCCCCACTGCCTCCCGAGCAAAGCCATAGAGCAGCCCGGCTAAGTGGCACCACCTCCCTAGGTCCCAAGATGGGCCAGTAGCGCTGCCACTCCTGGTTAGCGCCCTGATGGCTGACTGATGGTGCTCTGAGCTCACACAGCAGCATCAACTGCTGCCTCGGCAGTTCTTTGAATCAGCTCCGCAGCTCACTGACCTGTTGGAAAAGGAAATGCCAAGAGAAGAAGCGGGAGAGAAACTCTCTCCCACACCGCCACTGCTCCCAGTCCCAGCAAGGCCACTGCCCAGGGGAGCCCAACCAATCAGCCAGGTTGGAGGGAAGGGACACAGGAGGTCCCAAGTTCTCAGACAGGGCTGCTGGGCCAGAAGGGGCTAGGGAAGTCCCTCACCTGCCTTCTTCACTCAGGTGGGCCTCCTTGCTCCCTTAGTGGATCCACTGGGTAAGGAGTGTCCTCCGTGGTATCCCAAAGATGCTGGTGGGGAACCCAAAGCCAGGGGAAGCTGCAGGAGTGTGGCATCCACTGGGGCTGTCAGGGAAACTGAGGCAGGGCCACCTGCCCACACCTGGCACCTGATTCAATTCCTACCCAGCACAAAGACAGGCACAGACCATGGGCCCCTTGAGGAGGACAAGGCTGGGGACAAGTGGCTAGCGTTCAAGGTGGAAGGAGAATGAACCATTCCTTGGTTAGTCCAGAGCTTGGAAATCAACAAGGTACTTCCATAGTTTCAGTTGTTCACGAGCCTCGCAACCAATACTTTCTGTGCTCGGAGTCCCACGCCCTGTTCACAAGAGTCCTGCATGTATGATCTCATTTAGTCCTCACAACACTGTGGATTAGGTGTCCTTCCTGCACCTCTGTGTTACAGATGGAAAGACTGAAGCACAGAAAGGTTAAGAAACTTTCCCAAGGTCACATGGATCCTGCGGGACCCTAGCTGGGATCGAAGCCAGGCAAGGTGACTCTGGAGTTCAGGTGTCCATTCACCTGCTCTGCTGTTTCTTAATGGCCATGGTGCTGGGCACTTGGCAGGGATTCCTACTCCTAACAGTGAAGAAACCATGACATAAGCCACCTGCAGCCACACAGCCCATAGAAGGCCATGGCAGAATTTGAAGCTAGGACGAACAGGCTCCAAGGCATGCCCACCTTAAAACATGACATGGTTGTGCCCCAGTGTTGGACGAGGAATCAGAGACTCCGTGTGATTATGTGATTTACCTGCAGTCACACCTGCAGTTGGGGAGCAGAGCTAGGACTGGGGCCCAAAGCCTTGGATTTCAAAACCAAAAAAGATTCAAGTTCAGAAAGGGGAAAGATTGCATTCCGATGACAACGCAGGAAAGGCTTTCTGAAGAGGGCAGCACTGAAGTCAGACCTCAGACTAGAGCCAGGTGGAGGATCCAGGTGGAGCGGCCTGGTGGAGCGGCCAGGTGAGCCACGGCACAGCGGCTGGAAGACGGGAGCAGCCAGACGTCAACACTGGATGAAGGCAGGATATAGCTAGAGGGGTGCTCAAGGGAAAGCACGAACAGTGGAACGGAAGCCCCTGCCATTTGTCAGCCCTGTGATCTTAAGCAAGTCACTTCACCATTCCATGCCTGTTTCCTTACTTGAAAAAATGGGGATTTAATAGCACCTACCTCATAAGTGTCCAGGAAGGAGTAGATAAAGCATAAAGAATGTGCTTTGGGGCCACTGTGTGCTGACCCAGGCATCTAGACATGAGGGAATATCATTTATATCACACAGCTTCCTAAAGAGGAGTGCGATGCTTACGGATGACGGATGAGGAAACCGAGCTTCTAAAACATGAAGCGTCTCTAGCTAAGATCCCAGAAGGGAGAAAGGGTGGAGGCGGGATTTGAACTCAGCCTGAATCAGGGAGAGTCTGGATGGACACGGGGAACTGCCAGCCCCTGGGGAGTGCCTGGAATCTTGGGGGTGGAAGGTGTGGCTGCCAGAGGCCACAGTGCTCCCCTCTGCGCCTGCCCCACCCTCACCTGCCACTCCTCATTTGTGCCCAGGGCACTTCTTCCTATTCTGGTGAAGTAAATACAAACAGAAACGGAGCTTAATTAAGACTGTGGGAAGCAGGTGCCCTCTCCTGCTGGGAGAGGATAGGTGTGATCAGGTAAAAGGAGGCAGGTGTTCGGAACGGAGATAGTTGCCCTCCACCCGAAATCTGGCTCCTGGCCGCTGTCCCTCATGTCCCTCACTCATTTGCTGGAATGGGTGAGAACTAAGGGGAGGTCTGGGGGGAAGGGGGAGGCCCAGGCTGGAGAGAAAATCCTGGGTCTGGAGCAGCTGGCATCTCCAGAGGGGCATTGCTTCACCTCCCCAGGGGCTTAGAACACAGGCCCTGCAGCCAGACCACCTGGCTTTGAATCCTTGTCTTTTGCCAGCTATGTGACCTTAGGCAAGTAACTTCTCCAAGCCTCTGTTTCCTCACCAGGAAAACGGAATGCTGATGACATACACCTCATAGAGGCAGGGGGAGGGGAAAATAAGACCCACATCAAATGCTTAGGACAGCCTGAAACACAGCACCAAGCAGGCTCGCCTCCCTATTACCATTCCTAACAGGTGGCCCATGCAAAACAGCAGCAGTCCTGAGTCCCTGCTGAGCGGGCCCAGCTCACCTGTCCAGCTCCTTCATAGCTCAGCTTCCCACTGCCCCATCCTCAACCCACTGGGCCCTCCCCCCTGCAGGTGCCCCTTGCCCTGAAGGCCTCCACGCCTTGGCACCACCGGTGTCCCCTCCCTTGTTAATATGGGGTGGTGCATCTTGTCCCTCAAGCCCCAGTCCTGTCGCCTGTTCTGTGCGGATTCCCAATCCCTCCTCCAGCATTCTCCAGCCCTCCGTGGCCTCCAATACCAGTGTGTCCCCACTTCTGAAGCTGCATGTGGACTATCTCCACCCCCACTACCTCTGAAGGGGGCTCCATGCCCACGTCCCCAGGGTCCAACCCCGCATCTTGCACACAGTGGGTGCTCTGTAAGTGGGAGACAGTGGGAAGGGAGGAAGGAGGGAAGGCAGTGGGACCAGGGGAGAAAAGGCAGTCCTGTGTCCTTTCAGGAATAGTGCTCCTCCGCAGGGGAGGGCCGTGGGGTCCGGGAGGAGGGAGAGGTCTGTGGCCGGCAGGGAAATGGCCCTGCCATGGCTATGGCCACTCCAGGAACCTCTGAGAAGTTTAGACGTGAATAAAGAGAGCTGAAAGCCATTGCCAGTAATCAAGCCCTACTTGCCTTTCTTGTAGAAGTGGAAACTGAGGTCCAGAGACAGGCAGTGCCTCATGTCTATCTTTGGGAAATCATGTCAAAGTGGGACCTGAATCCAGGCCTCTCTGGAGCGATTTCCACTGCACCACGTGCGGCTCCTCTCCTCCTGTGCCATGCAGCCCTCAAGCACCTGCGAGCTTTTCCAGGGACTGGGTAGATGGTCCAGCAATGCAGGGAATTGTGAATTCCAAGGCTGGGGTTCTTGCAGGTGGCAAGGCGTGGGGTGAGACAGGGAAAGGCAACACGGAAGGTGTCAGGAAACCTCAGCCTTCAAGCTATAGGGCTCAGGAATGCTGGACTGTGGAAATCCCTGCCCCCAGCCCCACCTGTCCACCCATCAGAACAGGGAAACTGACACAGTCCTTTCACCTTTCGGGCCTTGGGTCTCGAAGTGGCATCGCAGCTAGCCCAGCTCGTTCCTCCTCTCCTGCCCCAGGACCACTTGCTGGGCTGGGGATGATTGGAATTCTACATCCATCTACACTGCTTCTCCTTGGCCAGGATCTGAGACAGACAGCCCTCTGTCCCTGCCTCTGTCCCTGTCCCTGGGGGAGACCACCCCAATGACAGTGAAATTTTAAGTGGATGAAATAACACGGATGGCTTGAGCGAGTGAGACAGCAGCACGAGGGGCAACTGCTTCCTCCTGGGGCAGGGCCTCGTGACTTACTCCTTGGCCCTCTGCTGGGGTTTGCTCTGTCTCTGGAGGGGTCCCTGTCCTGCTTTCAGCCGGAGGTGAAGAGGTTGGGCACTGGGAGCATAGGGGGCTCTTCTGCGCGCTTGCCCTGCTCCAGGGAGCGGATTGAGCATTGGACTTGATTACACACTGTCTCATTTAATCCTCAGGGCAACCCACAAGGTAGGTGTCACTTCACAGACATGGAAATTGAGGCTCAAGGGGTTAATAACGTGTGTGTCCTCACAGCCAGAAAGTGGCAGAGCCAGAAGTCACAAATCCCAGCAGATCACTATGCTCTCATCAGCAAGGGGATCACAGAGCAGAATGGGCATACAAGGAAATTGCTGAGTAGCCCCTGGATCCTTCCTGACCCCTTTCACTTTTCAGAATCAGAATCCAACTTCCAGAGGGGCAGGACTTGCCCGAGATCACATGGCAAGTCAACATGATGACGGACAGCTGGGATTGACACACAGGACCCTGTGCTAGACCCTGTGGTCTCATGAGAACACCAAACCTCAGAGCCCAGGGTACAAGAACCAGAGGGAGATTAGTGATTTGCCTGCCACTGGCTGCTGGTCACTAGCTCTTCGGCCAGCAAGAGAGACACTTCACAGCATGATACAAGTCCAAGGTTGGCTGGGTGACCTAGCAAGATCCTGTCTCAAAAAAAAAAAAAAAAACAAAAAAAAAAAACCCCACCATTTTTTTAATAGTTTAAGAATTGAGAATGAATACTTAGAATACTTAGTGGACACTTAACTAATGTGCTCAGCTCAAGTTATTTCCATGAAATAAGCTGGGTGACTGTTGAAATGTACAGTTTTGGTGATGGGATCACATAAAATACTTTCCTATTTCTATATCAGTTTCTGTAACCTTGAATGCCTTCCATTAAAAGGTTTTGTTTACTAAAAAAAAAATGGGAATGACAAAAAATAATAAGTGGAAGGCTGAAATGAGGGGAGAATAGATGCCCTGAGGGTCCCCAGGAGAAGCCTCTGCAGGCACTGGGGATTTCTTCTGGTACAAGGTATTTTTCATCCCCATGTCCTGCTTTGAAAGCAGCCCAGCCTAGATAAGATGAAAGGTAAGACTGCCTAGCAGGGGCTGGATGTAGGTAGATGCTCAAAAGATGTTCATGTATTTCCTTCTTGTGCCAGGGGTGTTCAAGTTAGAATAACAAATCCCCTAGGGACCTCCATATGTTCTTGATTCGGTGTTTATTGAGCACCCACTGCAAACACGATGAAGCCCACCATGCAGCCACCCTGAGCCAACAGCAAAGCCCTGGGTCTCTGCAGGATGCGCAGTCTGCTCCCATGTCCTGCTCCATTCTTCCATGTGCTCCAATTGGCTTTGAAACTCCTGTGGTCCACCCGTAAGAACATTTCCAGCCTCTTCTCACCTCACCCAGTGAACACGGGGTGTCCTCCCAGAGCTGGGCTGTCTGAGCCAAGCCCAAGTGGTTAGATATGGGCACACAATGTTTTGCATGGCCAGAAGGAAAGGGTAACTAGAAAGACCATTTGAGTATGTGAGATGCACTCCCAATTATCTGGATATGACCCAGGAACCCCCCCCCAATGAAGATTCTATTCATCTCTCCAGCTCTGACATATCAAGTAGACTTGGGGAAACCCTTCTCGCTGGAACTAGGACCCTGTCGGTAGGCAGACATCCTGCCTGTTTTCCTTACCTGTCCAAGGTAGGATCTGATATGAGACATTGTGCCCCCTCTTAGACAGGACCAGGAAAGAACTTAGGCATCAGGCAGTCCTAGCTGAGACCCCAGCTCTGCCCTTGCTAGCTGGGTGACTGTGAGCAAGTTGCTTAACCCGTCTGAGCCTTAGTCCCTACAAAGGAAGATTATGGGAGCCCCTACCTGCCTCCAGGAATTGGAGAGAGGATTAAATGAGATAATGAAGCCAGAACGACTTGTACATTGCCTGATGCGCAGGAGGAGCTCAATAAATAGAAGCTGTGATTGTTATGCTCATCTCCGTCTCCAAATCAATCGCTCCGTTTCTCTGCTCTCCCTGCAGGATGTCGGCTCTGAGCCCTGTGGAAACAGAACTGAGCAAAGTTCCGTCCCCTGGCTGGTGTCCACTCCCAGTCTCAGAGGGTCAGGCAGCCACACATAGCTGGAGACAGCTTCTTGTTCCATTAGCAGTCAGAGAAAGGGGCAGAGCCACACGTTCCCCTAAAAGCCAGGTTATTTTCCACTTCACCCGCAGATAATGGAGGCAGAGTGACCATGGGGCAGAGGGGAGGGAGGCTGGGAAGAGGCCCGGCTAATAGGATCAGGAGTGCCATCGCCCCGGAGGCACCTTCATCCATGACCCCAAAGTAAGCAGCTCAAAGGCTCCCAGCCTTACCCAGGCTCCTTGGCTGCTCTGCCAGGTTTGCTCATGCCCAGCCTGTTCCCCGGGAAAGAAGGTGCTCTTGCCAGTTTGTGACCATTCCCCAGGGTCACTGCAGCCTCAGCCTCAGATTGCAGGACAGGAAGGTGTTTCTTGAGCTGCTGAGCCTTGCTCCATTTCTCCCTGCCTGTTCTCCCTGGAATTGCAAATTGCAAAGAAGCTTGAAGATACCTGGGGACTTGGCTTCGCCCTTCTGGCTCCAGGCCACGGATAGCTGCGCTAAGAAAGCGGCACCCTGCAGCCTCACTGGCAGGTGCTCCAGGAGACCAGTGGGAGAAGGGTCAGAGGGGCAGGTGAGGTGTTGAGGGGGCAATAAATAGGGAGACAGCCATGGGGACAGGACCACCTTCCTGGAAGAACCTTTATCCCAGGGAAAATGGCTTTCCAAACAGAAGCTGGACTGGCCCTTGGTCACAAAGCTGGCAAGAGCCAGGGCATGATCAGAGCGTGAGCAGCAGCCCAAGTGAGTTCTATCATTCAGTCCCCTCCGGACAGGGACCAAGTCAGTTCTGTCTGGGTGTGGCTGGGGCCACAGAAAGAAGTATGGGTCTGCAGATGACCCAGGGATAGGCAGACACCCAGGCCGGGGGCACACGCTTGGCAGTGCTGGAGGTGGGGAGAGGGCTGAACACAGACACCATGTGCCTGGCACTCAGCCTTGGGCCAAGCTTCTGAGCCCCATTGCTAAATCTAGGCCAGGTAAGAAGTTCTGACCACAGGGGCTCAGGAGGGGCCTCCCAGGAGCCAAGAGAAGCAGGAATACTATCCAGAGGGGTCACAGGATCCTCAAAGAACAGAGCCAGAGCCAAGGTGGAGGAGCAGCCACAGCCAGCTTGAAGGCAGCCAGACTTCCTGCTGCCATCCTGCAAGGCTCACTTCCTGCCCACTACATACCCACACGACCATGGAACGAATAAAGGGACGAGCAAACCATTAAAGATTAAAGGCGGCAGATGCAGGGGTGTGGCTTCTTTATCTGAATCCTTGGAGCATGTCCCATCAGCTTGAGTGCCCAGGTATGCCTAACACAGCTTATACCAACGCGATGATTCTGGTGCCTGGGTCTTCGCTGTCCAGCCACTGGCAAGCTGCGGTTGCTGAGGGAGCACTGGGCTGGGAGTCATCCACGCTGTTTGCCTCCTTTCAGGCTGATGTAAGACTCCTGGCGAGTCGTTCAAGAGGCTTCAGGTACTTCACCTGCAAATGTTGGGCTCAGGCAAGGTGGAGCTCCAGACCCATGGAGGGTGATCACCTCGGATTCCGGAAGACACAGGGCAAGTACAGATCTGTGCGAATGCTCACTTCCTCTCTTGCCTCCTTGGCGCAGTGCTAAGTGCTCCCTCAGGCCAAATGTGTGATTTAAACGCCCCTATGTTCCCAGCAGACCCCTGTTCGCTGCAGCCACCTAGTAGCACATAGTCAGGCTCTGCATTCTGGAATGAACTTCAGGGGATCTGGTCCAGCCCAATGCTATCAAAATTCAGTTCAGAACCACATTTAGGTGCCCATGTGTGCCAAACACAATGCCAGACACATGGTACAGGGACAAATGGGATCCAGGAAGTGTTCTTCCAGAAAAGCTTCAAATCCCTTTCCTTCCCTTCTGCCGTTCTGAGCTGACACACCCCTGGAGTGCCAGGCCCCCAGGTGTAAGGAAAATGGTCACTATCAAGATGGGTACAGATTCCTCCATGGCAGAAAGGGGCTGGGCGTCCTCTGGGCCCAGAGAGGCTGCTGACACCAGCCACGCTGCGCTTCACTGGGCAGACCGACTTAGAGGGAAACAAGGGCTTCCCTACAAGCATTGGGGGATAAAGCCATCAGAGGCGCCCTACTGAGCTCCTTCTCCCTGGGCACTGCACGGCACCCGCCAGCCACCAACATCCTTTCTTCTCTAATCATGCTTCTCCAAGCACCTCAGTTCCCTCAGTCTAAGTAGTCCGTGACTGCAGACAGCAATGGACTTGGGCGTTATATGGGACCAAAGACAACAGAGCAGGGGAAGGCAAAAGTGTCCTCCCCTCCCCCAAGAAGCACTCTCCCCCAGTGCCAAAGGCACTTTCAAAACAGCAGGGAGAGAGGTGCAAGGGCTGTCTCCTGCGCTGAGATGAAATCCTCCTTCCTCTGTCTCTGGAATCCATTAAGCATTCTGGAAGAGATGGAAGTGATTATGGGAAGAGAGGGAGAGAGCTGGTGGGGGGGGCGGTGTATGAGGGAGGAGCAGAAGAGGGAAGGGGAGAAGAGCTAGTGAGCCCAGGCACCAGGGCAGATGCTCGAGCACACACCACACAGATCCCCTTATCTGATTAAGGATCCAAGGGAAGTCAAAAGCTTCTGGAAAATTAAAATGACCCACCGGGTTACCCGGCCAAGATCTGCCAGCAGATTATGAAAAGCGAGAAGAGTGGGGATTTCCTTTGTTCTGGGTGAGTTCCCCAGGCTCTGGTTTAGGCTGAGGGGCAGCAAGGTGGCCAGAGAGGGGAGCTCAGGGTCTCATTAGCTCCCACGGGCTTCCAAACCTCACCACAGTAGAACTGAGTCTGGTGACTGGTGCCTGCACCCACATATCTGCAAGGCAGTGTGTCCAGAGGGGAATGGAGCCCAGGACAGGGGCTTCCAGCTGCCCTGGGACCTGAGAGATGGGTACTGTCTCCTCGGTTTGTCTCTGATTTCTGGCCTCTGCTCCAAATGCAATAGTTCGGAGCATGGATGTCGTCTCCTCCCTAAACTCTGACCACCCAGCAGAATGCCCAGGAATGACACAGCTGGCCTGGACCCACCCAATTCTGCTATCACCTGGCACCAACGGCTTAGCAGCTGCCTTTCCTCTCTGGGTCTCAAATTCCCTGCCATAAAATGGGCAATAGGACTCAATACTCCAGAGAGGCCCCCTTGGTCCTGACCTTCCAGGATTTTACCATAGCCTGACACTATTTTGTGATAGTACAGCACAGAGAACTGGTCACTCTGTGCTGGTGGGTCCATCCACTGACTCTCTGTCCCAATGTGGTGGAAAGGATGAGGCTGAAATGAGTTTCTCTGGGAGTCACCAACCCAAGCCTGGGCTAATGGAAGAAGAAAGACAACACCAGCTTAAGATGGGAGCGGCTTCTCCAGCAGGCCCCGCCGGGCGCTGGAACATATTTGCAAACATCTCAGAATACACACATTGGGAAGCTAACAAGTTGCCTGGCATTGAAAATACATTATACACAGTGTCAGATATACTTAATATGCACCCGCAATAGCTTTTTTTTTTTTTTCTGTTTGTAATGGAATAATTTGCTTGGGGTTTTTTTGTTTTGTTTTTTCAACAATTCATTCCCCGTGATATTACAACCAGCCAGTGGTATTAACTCAGCAGCTTGGCCAGGCCTAGAACAGCACTGTGCATACTATAGGCACTAAGTGAATGCTTGTGGAAGGGAATTAAACATGCTCCCCTGCCCCCGGCAGGGCTGACTTTGGGCTCTCTGGTCCCTGAGACGTGAGGACTGCCCCTACACTCAATTCCTCTCCCTTGGAGGAAGCATTAAGAACCTTGGATTTATTGCCACTGGAAACATCACTCCATCCACTCAGGGAGCTGCTTGTTTCTTGGCAACTTGCTCACAGTACTGTCTCAGCCAACCCTGAAGCCCTAGGGTTGGATTTCTCAAATCCGCCAAAAAGGAAGCTGCAGTTCTGGCCTCTCCCCACGCTCGCTGCAGGACTTGCTCTCAGGCTTCCCAGCCCCCAGCTCCTGAGCTGTGAAAGGAAGGGGTTGATGACCATTCTCAGGGTCGCTATGAGGAACTCTAGAGTGGTGGAGGGGATGGCATTTGAACCTCCTGTGGACACAAGCACACATTCCCTCGATGTACACTAAGCAGGTTACTGCTACACACGGAGCACCATGCCAGGGTGGGGGGGGTGGCGCTTTCTCTAGAACCTTTGCTCTTGAGGAATACAGTGGAGGAGGAAACAGAAACAAAAGATAAGGCTATGTGAACCGTGGCAGGGAGAGCTACCCAGCAAGGAGGTAACACATTCGGAAGTCCTGCTTCCAAAGTCACCTCCACCCCATGGGTGCTCTAAGATCTTGTGAAAAATATTTACCCCTTCCAAGTCTCAGCAGTTCACCTGAAAAATGGGAAGAGGGTTAATTATTCTCTGGGGTTGTTTTGAGGGCTAGAATTACAGAAATGTATCACAGTACAATGCCTGGCACAAATTGAGGCCTGAAAAACAAAGATAGTGACAGAGGGTGACAGGTCTATGAAAAAAACCAATAATTCCACCAGGAAGCTTGGGGAGACCTGCTAAAGGATGTGTACTTTGGATGAGATCTTATAGGAAAAGAAGATATTTATTTAGCAGGGTCAGAAAAGGAGAAGGGAGAAGAAAGCACATAACTGAAGCCACCAGAGCCTGGAAGCACTGAGAAACTGGGAGAAGAGTGAAAAGTTGGGAACTTCTAGGTGTAATCCCAGCAGCTCGGGAGGCTGAGACAGGAGGATGACTGCAAGGTCAAAGCCAGCCTCAGCAAGTTCACCAGGCCCTGAGTCACTTGGTTCAGTGGTTAAGCATCCCTGGATTTAATTCCCAGTACACCCAAAAAAAGAAAAAAAAGAAAGAATGAATGAAAAGAAAGAAAGAATAAGTTGGGAATGGCTGGATCCTGAAGAACTTGGAAGTGGACAAGAGGAATAAAGCTGGAATACGAATAACTGGTGTAAATAAAAAGGAGACTGGGAGACGTTTGACAGGAAATTCTCATGGTCAGAGGGATGTCACTGCCCAAGTTTCTCGAAATCAAGTTGGAGAGGATGAGTGTGAGGGATTGGGGAGCATGGAGAGAAGGAGGTGGCTTTGGTGATTGTGGTGACGCTGTTGAGATGAACGAATAAAGGGGAGGCATCAAGGGGAATTGGTTATTGGCCTCAGGGAGATATTCAAGATAAAGTTCAGGACTCTAGCTAGCATGACAGGAAAAGGCAAGGACAATGCAGAGCCCAAGAATATAGTGGAGAGAGAGATTAAGGGTGAGAGAGAGCATTCAGTGGTTCCCTTCATTTGCAGGAGTTAGGTTCCAAGCTCCCACCAGATGCCTTGGACATTACTGAACCCATATATCCCACGTTTACCCCGTTCACTCAAGAGCTTTCGACTTCTTGCTAAGGAATCCCTTCATGGCTTGTGTCTGGCATACCTGAATTGCCAGCCTCACTACCCTTGTGCTACAGGGCCATGATAGTAAAATAAGGGCTACTTGAACACAAGTTCTGCAGTACCAAGATGGTAGACCAGTGGGCAGTTGTGTACAGCATGGAAACTCTGAACAAAGGGAGCATTCAGGACTTGGGTGGGACAGAGAGGACAGCGAGATTTCATCAGCTACTCAGGCATGCAGCTTAAAATTTGTGAATAGATTTCTTTCTGAAATTTCCCATTTAATATTTTCAGACTGCAAGGGACCAAGGGTAGCTGAAACAGCAGAAGTGAAACTAAGGTATAAGGGAAAAAACGCTACTGTGTCTAGTGGCCAAAGGGTGCTGGAACTGACGAACCCACAGCAAGAACATGGTGGACAGCGGATCTTGAGCACAGAACCAGCCCCTGGACTGCAGGTAAGGATTTGTGAGTTGGGTGGGTTCAAAAGGAGGAAGATGGTCAGGGCGTGTTATGAGATCTTACTGGACCTCCTGGATGCAGTTAGAACCTTCAGCACCACGGACAGAGCTCAGCAGCCACAGGTGAGGAAAGGCGAGCGCTGTCATCTAGGACCAAGGATTGGCCAGGAAGACAGGCAGTCAGGTGACAGGGTAGAGCAGGGAGAAACAGGCAACAACTGGCAAATATTGCAGACCACTCATTTTTTTGCTTCACCCTGTTCATTCTTTCCCTTCTCGACAGAGTAACACCCGAAGTACTTAACCTGCCTCTAAAAAACTACATGACCAGGCTCCTGCGGGCTCTGGCCCTATCCCCTCTGGTTGTCCCCTGACTCCCTTCCCTTCAGAAATGAAGGCCTCCTGCTGCTCCTTCAGCATGTCAGTCGCAGTGTGGTGCTACCTCAGGGCCTTTGCACCTGCCGTGTCCTTGCCTGCCACCCTCCACCCCAGTATCCACGTCTCTCTCCTCTTCTCCCTCACTGCGGTTTTCAAGTCTCAGCTTTTTTGAGAAGACTCCCTGACCACCTGAGAGGGCAACACAACCTGCTGTTCTCCTTCTCCATTGCTCTTACTGCCACTGTCATCGTGGAATTGCTTACTGTCTGCCACCCCACTTAGATGTAATCTCCGCAACGACGGGGACATTCTTTCCCGTTTTGCTCATTGCTTTATCTCCAGCACCTAGAATCAGATCTGACACATAGTAGGGAATCAATTATATTTGTTGAATAACTGAGTTAAACTGCAGAAGATGAGAACTACGTAGTCCTATTGAAAAGCAACCAAGAGGTCACTGGCAGGTTTTGCTGGGTAGGGCTGGGTGGGGATGAATCCTGGCTGCTGTAGATGAGGAGGAGCTGGGTGCAGAAGAAGACAGGATGAGAAAGAGAAAGAGGGGTAACTGAGAGAAAAGGCGGGGTTGAGCCAGCACATGTTGCAGGGATGTCAGAGACTTAAAGACACTCCTCTAGTGCGAAGGAGCTGAGAAAAGAGGAAGCTCAAAGATGCAGGAGAGAGAAAAGCATAATTGATGGGCCAGAGTCCCAGAAGATGCAGGAAGAACTATAAATTGCTGAGCAAAGTATATTATGATTTCCCTCTGTTTCTCCTGGTTTCCCAGGAAAACTGAAGTGGCTGTGGCAAGCAGAAACACCCGTGCCTTGCTGGCTGGGGACCTCACCTGAGTTACTGAATCTTTTTATGTCTCCATTTTCTCACCTGAAATACAGGTACGTAAACTCTTTATTCACATACAGCTGGAAAATCAAATGAATGAATTCGCTTACGAAGCATAAAGTGCCTGGCACTTGGAGATCACTCGGCAGATACTGGCTCCCCACCCCTTTACGTTACCATCTGCTCAGAAATTTGATGACTTCCTTGATAACACTGGCCCAAACCAGGGTGAACTTTCTCAACTGCCAGTGCCGCAACTGGATGGGATTTACAGCTCAGCCTCTCACAGGCCTCCAGCAGCAGGAAGCGTGATGCCCACAGCTTCCAGTCCACCTGAGTGATGAGCCCAAGGTGCCAATAGGTCTAGCCAGAAGGGTCCTGCGAGGCTGGGAAGGGTGTTGATCCCGTTACCACTTACGGCAAAATGCTCAGGGCCACCACCCCCGGGTCCCAGATCCTAGCAAAGACTGAGGAAATGGGCTTTTGCCTACATAGCTCTGTTTCATCTCCAAGCTCTGCCCCCTTAGCCTGCTGTGCAACTTCAGGCAAATCCCCTAGCATCTCTGAGCCTCCCCACAATCTGGCAGAGCAGACTTCATACTCTTATATTACCCAGGAGCGAATTGAGGCTCAAAAACGTAAAATGCTCAAGTCATCCAGGGTTCCAGCAGGAAACCAGTGCCAGATGGAAATGCAAATAACCTGAGAAAGTTTAACAGAAGTTTTACTTGCAAAGGCATGGATGCAGCACAGGGAAGCCACAGAGATTTGCAAGTGCCTGAGGGCAGGAAACTACAGGTTCCTTTACCTGAAGAGGGAGATTCCTGGAACCCAAGGATGGAAAGAGCTGTGTGGAGAGGGCCATCTGTCAACAGACCTGACCTTTAGCGGAGGGAATCCATGGGGAGAGAGATGGAGAATTAAATATCTGGACCTCACTCTCCTCCCTCTCATCTTCTTCTGGTACTTTCCAGGGATAGACCCAGCCAGAAGCCAGGGGCAAGGAACCAACCAGTGCAGGTAGTACAGGGCCACCTCCAGGGCACAGGGAGGGATGGCACATCAGGTGCAAATGGAAGATATCTAGAATACACAGATAACTGATGTGGCAGGATGAGAATTTCAATCAGGACTATAGGTTCGTTTCCACTGTGCTGCCAGTTCCAATACAGTCTTTAAAAATGCTCATTGAATACATAGGTAGATGGATGGATGGATGGATGGATGGATGGATGGATGGATGGGAGGATGGATGGGTGG